>JAABOM020000002.1:12721436-12755116 GCA_011800125.2 Solanum clarkiae
GCCATTTTGCTTTATTCCATCATACTCCAAGGCCAAAAAATAGTCAATCTTTGGCTCCATCCGAGATTGATGGAAAAGCCTTCAAAACTTATACAAAGCTTAAAAATAAATGATACCCCAGGTTACATGTTTTTCATGACTTATATAGTCCACAAATCTGACTTTTCACGTGTATTCCCTTAAGATCGCGGGCTCTTTAGTATTATAATAATAAAATTCTGTGTACAATATTGACTGGACCAAAATGTAACCCATCAAACACTAGTCTGCGACGCAGACTAGTTTCAGTTAGATATGCTTTTTATGTAACACGTTGAAAAATGATTTTCCAGTAAAATAACACTGGTTCGCGACACACCTTGGTCGCGGACCAAGTTTTTTTATTTTTCTTTCCTCGTTTTCTTGCGCGGTTTGTCTTTCTTTGCTTCGGGTCTCATTCCGAAACTTCAAAATCTGATAAAAAGCAATAGATTTATCCTTGAACTTAACTCTATTTATGGGACATTTGCTTATTTAGGCGTATAAATATGCATAAGATCAAGTAACTGCTTATGACTGTGACACACATTGGTTGACTTTATTGACCTAGAAATGGTGGAATTCGATTTTATAATTGGTATGGGTTGGTTATCTTCTTGCTATGCCACTATGGATTGCCGAACTAAGAGATTGTACTTCCACTTTCCAAATGAGGCAGTTCTTGAATGTGAGGCAATGTTGGGAACCAAAGGGTAAGTTTATCTCTTATTTTAAGGCAAAGAAGATGATATCGAAGGGATATATGTAATTTAGTTAGAGTGAGGGATATAGAGGCAGAATCACCAACTCTTCAATTTGTTCCACTAGTGAATGAATTTGTTGATGTGTTTCCTGAAGATCCTCCAAGTTTACCTCTAGAATGAGAAGTAGATTTTTGTATTGACTTACTTCTAGGCACTCAACCTATTTTGATCCCTCCATATAGCATGACCCCGACAGAATTACGTCAATTAAAGGAGCAGTTAAAAGACTTATTGGAGAAGAGTTTTATAAGACCTAGTGTGTCCCCTTGGAGTGCAACAGTGTTATTTATACCTAAAAAGGGTGGAACCTTGAGAATGTGTATCGACTACAGGCAATTGAATAGGATGACAATTAAGAACAAATACCCCCTTCTCAAAATTGATGATTTATTCGATCAGTTACAGGGTGCCAAATGCTTTTCAAAAATATATTTTAAATCAGATTATCACTAAGTGAGGGTGAAGGAGAAAGATATACCCAAGACCGCTTTCAGGACATGCTATTGTCACTTTGAATTTCTTGTTATGTCATCTGGGCTAACAAATGTACCAGCAATCTTTATGGATTTGATGAACAGGGTATTCAAGCCATTCTTGGATGTAGTCATGATAGTATTTATTGATGATATTTTGGTATGTTCAAGATCAGAGGAGGACCACACAAATCACTTACGACAAGTATTACAGGATCTTCGTGATCGGTAGTTATACGCCAAGTTTTCTAAATATGAATTTTGGTTAAAATCAGTAGCATTCTTGGGCCATGTTGTATCTGATGAGGAAATGAGAGTTGATTCACAAAAGATAGAGGCTGTGAAAGATTGACCAAAGCCAACAACACCCACAGAAGTTCAGAGCTTATTAGGATTGGCAAGTTATTACAGGAGGTTTGTTGAGGGGTTTTCTTCTATTTTTGCACCTCTAACAAAGTTGACACATAAGGAAACTAAGTTCTAATGGAATGATGTATGTGAAAGGAGCTTCCAAGAGTTGAAAAGCAGACTAACTTCTGCACCTGTGCTAGTGCTTCCAGAAGGCACAAAGGGGTGTGCGGTGTGTTGTGATGCTTCAGGGGTTGGCTTAGGGAGTGTACTAACACAACATGGTAGGGTAATTGCTTATGCTTCAAGACAACTACGACCGCATGAGGGAAACTACCCAACATATGACCTTGAGCTAGCAACAGTTGTGTTTGCTCTGAAAATATGGCGCCACTATTTGTATGAGGTTCACGTTGATATATATATATATATATATATATATATATATTAATCATAAGAGTTTGCAATACACTTTCAAGTAGAAAGACCTAAATCTAAGGTAGCGGAGATGGCTAGAGCTAATAATGGATTGCGATGATGATATACTCTACCATCTAGGGAAGGCAAATATGGTGCCTGATGGTCTGAGTCGTAAGGCAATTATGAATATCAGTGATCAAACCATGGTAAGTCAAGGAATAGCTAAGGATTTATGTCAACTATCCAGTTTGGGAGTTTGTCTTCTTAAAATTCCAAAGGAAGGGGTTGTTGTGCATAATGATACAGAGTCTTTATTAGTAATGGAGGTAAAAGAAAGCAGTTTGAGGATCCTGTTCTACGAACGACTTAAGGAAAAGGTGAGTTAGGGTACGATAAAGGGCTTTGAACTTACACCAAATGGAGTACTTTATTGAAAAAATAGATTATATGTGCCTGATATTAATGGACTAAGAAGGAGAATAATGGAAGAAGCTCATCATTCAAGATATTCCATCCATCTGGGATCAACTAATATGCATCATGACCTGAAGGGAATGTTTTGGTGGGGAGGCATTTAAAGGACCTTGCAGAATTTATGGCTCAATGTCGAGTTGCCAACAAGTCAAAGTAGAGCACAAAAAGCTGGGAGGTTATATGCAGTGTATAGTGCTTCCAACATGGACATGGGATATGATTAATATGGATTTTATTACTGGATTGCCTCGCTCATGTTAGAAGTTTGACTCCATATGGGTAATAGTTGATCGACTCACAAAGTCAGCACACTTCTTGCTGGTTAAGAGTGATTACACGGCTGAAGAGTATGCAAAGTTATACCTCAAGGAGATAATTAGGCTACATGGGGTCCCAATCTCCATTATATCTAATCGGGGAGCTCAATTCACTTCAAAGTATTGAAAGTCCTTCAAAAGGATTTTAGGGACTCAAGTGAATTTGAGTACAACTTTCCACCTTCAAACAGACGGTCAAGCGGAACACACCATTCAGACACTTGAAGAAATGTTGTGACCTTGTGCATTGGACTTTAAGGATAGTTGGATGGACCATTTGCCACTTATTGAATTTGCCTGTTTAATAGTTACCATTCAAGCATCAAAATGACACCTTATGAAGCTTTGTATGGAAGGAAATGTAGGTCACAAATCACATGGTTTGAAGTGGGTGAAACCACTTTGCTTGGGCCAGATCTAGGGCAATAAGCCATGAAAAAAGTTAGGGTAATAAACAATGGTTAGGAACAGCCCCAAAGTCGTCAGAAATCATATGCAGATGCTAGGAAGCGAGGATTGGAATTTTCGGTATGGAATTGGGTATTCTTAAAGGTGTCTCTAATGATAGGTGTTATGAGATTTGGTAAGAAAAGAAAATTGAGCCTGCATTAGATAGGGCCATATAAAATTATTAAGAGGTTCAGGCAGGTTGAATATGAATTAGAGCTATCCCAAGAGCATTCAATGGTTCATCCAGTTTTTCATGTCTCAATGCTTCGAAAATTCATAGATGATCCATCCCATACCACTCCTATTGAAGATGTGCAGGTTATAAAAGATCTCACCTATGAAGAGGTACCTATTGCTATTCTAGATCATCAAGTTAAGAAGTGAAGAGGTACCTATTGCTATTCTAGATCATCAAGTTAAGAAGCTAAGGAACAAAGAAATAGCTTCAGTAAAAGTACTTTGGAGGAACGAGCAAGCAGAAGAGATAACATGGGTGGCTGAAGAAACGATAAGATCTAAGTTCCCTTACTTATTTAAAGCTAAATAGGAAGTCCAGCGTGTAGAATTGGGGCATTAATAGTTATGTGTGTTTGAATATTTATTGCGTTGTCAAAAGTTTGTTTAAGTAAATGTTTGAACTTAGTTAAGCTATCCAATTATGCTAACATTCGAGGACGAATATTCCCAGGGGGGAGGATGTAACATCCAACATACTATGTGTCCTAGTCCTATGCATATGAAATATGATATGGCTTGGTCAAATTATCATCCATTTTTAAAAATGCTTGAATCTCAAATTAGAGGGCGATATGTACGTCTAACGCTTAAGAGGGTCGAGTGTATATAAGTTTTAAGTCAAGTTGACGAGATCAAAGTCTTAAACGAAGTGAAAGAAGTGAGGTGCTTGTAGTAATTAGGAAGCTAGTAGGTGAGTCACCTACTCGCTTAGCTTAAATTTGCTAGCTAGATGGAGACGAGACCCGATGTCGAATCTATCCAAGTACAATAATGAATAAAGTTCGTGTTAAGGATGTAACTTTAGCTTGTGTTTTAGCATCACAATGGACTGTATTTACAGCCTAAGATGAATAATAAAAGGGCCCAAGTACATTACAACTCACTTGATGGTTTGGGCCTAAACTAAGTAAGAAGAAAAGGGAAAAATAGGCAGCCAAGGCCTATCAATTTGCGACCCATTATGGCCCAAGTGAAAGGGGCAAGAAGATGCATCACCAGCGTATTAAAGTAAGGCTGAAAATGCATTAGTAAGTTGGCCAAAAGGCCCCTTTAAAAAGGATAAAAAAACTCTTTTAAGCCATTAACTTGGACAAAAAATTTGCTTTTCTAGGTTCATTTTTGCTCTCTTTAGACTTATATAAAGCATCCCTCACAACCTCATAAGGATTCCTAAAGAATCCCTAATCCTTGAAGTTAAAAGTAGGTAAAAATAGTTGTGTGTTTAGTATGGTTTCTTCATGGAAAACAAGAGATTAGGTTGGTAATACTTTTGCTGAAATTTTTGGACAACATGTGTTTCAAAGATGGTTGTACATTTTTCTTATTTATTTGGAAACTTTTCTCCTCTTGGTTGGCTAGATTATGAGGTAAGATTTATGTTTTTAACAAGGTTTAGTTATGTAATGATGTATCAAGGTTGCTGCACCATTTTGGTCTACGTAAACAATCGAGTTTTAGTGTATTATCCTAAATGTATTGTTAGTAGAAATTGTGGGCTGATTGATTGTGTGAAGTAAGGTTTTTGTTTTTAACAAGGTTTAGTTCTGTAATTATTTATCAAGGTCACTGCACCATTTTGGTCTACGTAAACAATTGAGTTTTAGTGTGTTATCCTAAATGTATTGTTAGTAGAAATTTTGGGCTGATTGATTGAGGACTATGGTCTTACATCCTTCACCTATTTTAAGAACTATTTTTGCTCTGTTTTAGGACTATTTTTATGTGTAAATATGGTGGGAATAATTTGGTTGAAGTTGGTATAGGTTTGGAATTGTTAACGTTGAAATGTAGCGAAGGGACATAATGTGATGCTGCCTACTAGTATGTTGTGTATAATTGTTATGTGTTTTGATTTGTGGGCTATTATGAGATTGTTATGGAACTAAAACTAGCTACATATGATATGTATATGACAGTGTGTATTAGAAAATACGATTAGAGGCAAGAAGATTGAAAGAATACGCTAGGGTTGATAATTACATGCTTGCTGCTCGTGCGTTGTGTTTTTCTTTTTTCTTTTTTTTTAATGAAATTGGGTTGCCAAGATATGTTTATTAGCGACTAATACTAGTTTTATCCCCTAATCTGTTGTAGGTAAGTATTGGGGGAAAAGGAGGTTACTTCGAGGTAATAATGAGGTTATACAACGAGGTATGTAAGGCTACTCGATTTTATACTACTTGGCATGAAATCTAGATCCTTCCTTGGCACATAAAGATACTTACCAACTCCGACATAACTAATAATTGTGCCTCCACTCTATCACTTGTTTATATGCTCCCATACATAGTTATTTTCAAATCTGCATACATACTTGAATACCAAGATACATGAGGTCTTGTTGCTAAATAAAGTTCATGAGTTGTTTCATCCCCTACACATTTTATTATTTGTGTAACCTACTCCTTTCATTACGGTATGGTATTGTATGGTCATTTACATGTCGCAGGTCCTACAACTCCAATATTATGACCACCAAAAGAATCATCTCAAAAGTTAATAAAAGATAAAGTAAGTAACTTATTGATGGGTGATATCCTAGGGGTGGAAGAATCACCTAGTTGGGTCAATCTCATATTACACAGGTATCCCATAGGTGAAAGGAAAGCCCAACATGACTCGATCCCAATATTAATTTACCACTGATCAGCTAATCATTTGTATCATATGTTGTGCACAGATTATATAATAAAGAAAGGCAAAGTAATAAAAAGCACATAAAGTACATGATTACACAATATGACTAAAGGTGGTCTCTTATCCTTACACAGTGCATGATTTCATTTGAGTTCTTGCTTCATATACAGTACTTCCTGCCTTATATGTTCAGTATATTATCTCGTACTACGTCCCTTATGGGGGACCTGTATTTCATGCTGCAGGTACATGCACTAGTAGATCTCCCCAGTAGGAGTATAAGATATCCAGCTACTATTCATGAGCTCTAGGTTGCTTTGGTGCTTTGTGTGTCTAGAGCTTATATTTTTATATTATACTGTTAGTCATGAGGTTGGGCCTGTCCCAACCCTTATCAGATTTGTTCCTTATCTAGAGGCTTTGTAGACAATGTAAAGTAAAGTGTGGTCATGTCTCGTACTTTAGACATTGTGGCTCTAACGACCTAGTCATATGCATTTCCTTTCCCTTGTTATTATTGCTTACTTTCTTGAATGCATACTGAATATGGAAACCCCTTATAACATTCATAGAAAGTGACGGTTGTATGTTGTTTCTCCTGAGCCTTATCTGCAATGGGTGACAGTCCGCCTTAATGGGACTTTGGGGCGTGACCATAATCCTATAATATCCCAAAATGTTTTTGTCTATTAAGAGATTAATATTCTGATTAATTTAATTTTAAATAAATAATATCTTTATCATTAAAAAGAAATATATGAAAGGTCAACTTTTAAAACTCCTTCCAGAATATTTTTTACATTCTTGAAAATTGATCAATAAACCAGGTGCAGTAGGGACCGTGGACTTACTAATAGAGACTTCCTATTATGATAATAATTCGTAATTGTTATAATTATCATATCATAATAAATCACAAACTATTTCACTAAAATTTTATAATTTAACTCCTTAATTTAATTTCAAAATCCATCATCACATCATATTTTAACTCCTCGTGTTAGAATTACCGACACCAAACAATAAATCAAATTCCTGAAACTAATATAATTTATATTATTGACTAAACCAATCCTTTACTGTTTTACTTAACTTATTTCACATGATGGATATTAAAATCCACCTGCAGAGTTTTCACGTGAAAACCTATAAGTAATCATAAAGGGGTATCTTCAACTCGAGACCGAGACATGGTTCTATCAACTTATTATTATTTCACTAATGCAATTTGTCATTATCCAATCTACTAGGATTTTATTGACTTATTAAAAAAGTCTCACCTTTTAATAGATTAAAATAATAAATTAAATCACATAGGTAATAATAATTATATCAAGATTAGGAGTATAAGCACATGCAATGAACTAGAGAATTTATTTATAAAATTCAGAACATAAATAAATTTCTTTGGTTGGTCCACTCAATACGTACAAAAATGTACTAGAACAAGAAGTTGAAGTTTAAATAATAAAGATTAAATTATATCTAATCTCGTGCTATGATCAACAAGATGTTTGTCCTACTTCATCTTTGATCGTGAACATTAAATTTATAACTTATATGAACCGATGATTTTAATCTTTCGTGTATGAGTTAAAATACTCCATACACGAAATCATCAACAATATAAGTAATAAACACACATATACACAAAATGATCAATTTAAACCAAGACTTTATTATAACAACATAAATGGTTTTTACAAGGGATTCAAAATACTATAATACAATTACAAGGTTAATAGTATATCTCAACAATCTCCCACTTAGACTCATAACATGTGGCCACAAATTTTTACACACATTACTGTTATGTGAGTATCGAAGACCTTTCGAGGTAAGCCTTTTGTAAATGGGTCTGACAACTTGTTCTTCAACTCAATCTTCAAAACTCTAATATCACCCCTCTGAGTTATATCCCGAATCAAGTGATATTTCCTCTCAATGTGCTTACTTCTTTGTGACTACGTGGTTCCTTTGAGTTTGCAACTGCGCCACTGTTACCATAATAGAGTTTGATTGGCGCTTAAACTGAAGGGAGTACTCCAAGCTCTTTCAGGAAGTTTCTGAACCAAACTACCTCTTTAGCGGCCTCGAAGGCAGCCATATATTTCACTTCCATGATGGAATCTGCAATACAAGACTACTTGATACTCCTCCATATTATGTCTCCACCCTCCAAAGTAAACACATATCCTGAGGTTTATTTTCTTGAATCTCCATTTGACTGGAAATCTGAATCTGTATATCCAATGGGTACAAGATTTTCAGGATCAAAAAACAAGCATGTCATACCTAGTCCTTTTTAGATACTTGATTATATGCTTAACTGTTGTCCAATGTTCTAGTCCACGATTAGACTGAAATCTGCTTACCACGCCTACAGCAAAATAGATATCTGGTCTAGTACATATCCTCATAGCAGAAGCATAAGAGACTGCCATCATTCTCTCTGTCTCATCAGTCTCTTTAGGTGACTGATCCTTTGATAAAGCAATTCCATGTCAAAGGAAGAAATCCCTTTTTGGAATTTTGCATGTTAAACCTGCTCGCATAAGCTTGATCCCAAGGATATGAGCTACTTCTCCCAAATCCTTCGTATCAAAATGAGATGACAACCATTCTTTGACCGAATTCAGCATGCTCACATTGTTTCCTATGAGCTAAATGTCATCTACATACAGAATCAAAAATGCTACTCTATCTCCCTCCCACTTCTTATAAATGCATGATTCATTTTCAAGTTGATCAAAACCAAATGTCTTAATCGACTTGTCAAAACAAATATTTCATGACCTAGATGCTTATTTCAATCCATAAATGGATCTTTTAAGCTTATAAACCATGTGTCCATTGTCACTTTCTATGAAGCCCTCTGGTTGTGCCATGTTGATGCACTCATCAATACTTCCATTTAGAAAGGCCATCTTGATATCCATCTACCCGATCTCATAATTGTAATGAGCAATTATGTATAAGAGAATTCTAATGGATTTAAGCATGGCTACCGGTGAAAAAGTTTCCTCGTAATCAATTCCTTCTTATTGAGTGAACCCTTTCGTAACAAGCCTAGCCTTAAAAGTTTTCAACTTTCCATTCACACATCTCTTTTTCTTGAAAATCTACTTACACCTAATAGGTTTAACACCCACGGGTGGTTCTACAAGATCCCTGACTTAATTAAAGTACATAGACTCCATTTTAGATTTCATAGCAACAATCCACATGTCAGCATCTATATTATGTAGTGCTTCAGTGTAATTTAACGGTTCTATATTAGGCTCTTCAAGGATTCTATTATATGATTCACCTAAGAGTGTAAGTCATTCAGGCTTGCTAATAACTCCTCCACTACAATGACTAGCCACTACAGAACCTGCTACTTCTTGAACTTAGCTTGGAACACCCTGAATATCCTCCAGAATAGGTTCCTCCACAACTGTCGATCGTCCAACATTGCTCCAACTGGTTTGTGGCATTTAAATATTAGGAGTTGGTGCTATAGCATCTTCTTGTGCTGCCTTGGCCGAAATTTCGTACTTATTGATGTCATACCCCAGGAGGGTACCCAGGAGTGCCAGCACCTAAAGACTATTGCTAGTCCCCAAGTGAACCACTTGGCCTCGTCACATTCATCTCATCAGTAAAACTCTACAAATCAGCAGAAGATAATAGGAAGTAAGTGGGCACATCTCATCTAGTCTCAGACAATAACATGAATGGAAAGCTAGTAAAAAGAACTAGCTCACAATCTTAACAATTAACATCCGACTCTAGTCTATGAAACCTCTATCACTATTAGGTGGTGCTAATGATAGACTCATGGCTACCTCAAATCAAAATAAAGCTAAGCAAATCTAACTCTAAAGCAAGATGATAGGTACAATAATGAATCCTCCGAAGCAGGGGAGGCTTACTAATCAGCCGAATGTCCAAAGATCCTCAACGATATGCCTATTGATGATCTCAATCCTGTGTATCTACATCATAAAACGATGCAGCACCAGAGTGGCGTCAGTACGTGGAATTTACGGTATGTAAAATAGTTGAATGAGACTAAAACATGGTAGAATAATATAGAACAATATCAACTCGACATAGTACTCAAATAATATGTCAAATGTCTATCCAAGTATGAATAAAGTGTAGACAAGTGATCCATCAAGCAACTCAATTGAACTTAATAGAACTCAACTCAACTAAACTAAACTTGACTCGACTCAGAATTCTCAAGGTGGGAACTTTTGAGAGTTTCTCTTAACCGACAACAACCACTTATGAGCCATAGTTGTACAACAATCATACTAATGTCACTACACATATTCTGTATTTACCTGTTATAGAACGAATATGATCCACAAGGAATTAGAACTTAGCCATCCTCTATTGTTTCGGGGATGTAAACTTGAGAGGGGACCATGAGATGTGATGGTTCACTCCTCTTCTATGCTGAGTCGTCATAGGTAATGAGTACAAATGGGACTCACTCTTACTCATTTTAGTGCTCGATACACCTTCTAAGACTTAATTCTCATAAGACTCCTCCTTCTCATCTCATGTAGCTTTATAGAGGCATTCATCATCTCAATTAGTCTCACGGAGACTCTCATTATCATATTAACTCAAACTCAAGGGTCCTCTATTATTTCAGGGACTTTAATTTATCTCAATTGACTCAACTCTCATTTAAAAACTCAACGACTCAGGTCATTAATTAGAAGAAGTCAGTTAGACAGAACTCAATTATGAAGACTAATGGGATCATCAAGCTCGATTAACTCAACCTCATACTTACATCAAGACTTCACTCAAATCAAGGCTCTAGACTCCATCCTTGGGTTCATTCATGCATGCTTTTACAAATTAACATATAGGGTTTATATAATATCTCATGAAAAGTATTCAATTCAAGAAATAAGTTTATGATGATCATCAACATATGAAAATACATGTAATAAATATAATTTTTAATGAAATAATCAAGAATCATGTATATAGACTCAAGAACTTTCAACTCTCATCTAAGACCACCTATAGGGCACATGAGAGGACAATCTCATGCTTTTTGTTTAGCTTTATATAGCTAGGATGAAGCTTTAATGATCAATCTTCAAGAATTCTCTTTCAATTTCCTCCAATCAAGCTTCTCTCTTCTCTTCTCTCAAGACCTAATCTTTCAAGCATAGTGAAAAGCACTTAGAATGGGGTTTAAGACCCTATTTACTCATCAAAATGACCTAAATTGATCATTTTTTGAGTTTAAGAGGAGTTGGAAATTGACCGGAATGCCCCTCAATTTAAAAAGAAAAAGTTCATCCCAAAATTGCCCAGTTCGCGTCGTGGACTGGGCACAGACATGCATAATTTCCTTCTGAAATTTCCCATTGAAAATTAAGAGGAAAAAACAAGTGTCAGTCCGCATCCTTGGCAGGTCGATCCCTGGGTGCGCACTGACAATATTTCATAATTAATTACAAAAAGTTATTTTTTTGACCCGATGACTCTAAAATTCGAAAGAGACCAATTTCCCATTTAATTTTTTGTGCTAATCGCAAATTCGATCTCGAATTTTCCATCAGAGCTTGGGAAGACGTATTTTGCGCATGATATCATTGTAGGGGTATTTTGATAATTTTAACGGGTGTTACATCATCTACCCCTTGGGATCATTCGTCCTCAAATGATGAGTAAAGATAGATATCAAGACATGAATAGACTCAAAACTCATCTCATCATTCACACCTATTAATCAAACTCTCGATTCTATCTCAAACATCAATCAATTCTATTCATACTCAGGAATAGACAATCAACTCAAGATAAGAAAATTAATTTAGTCAATGGTAAGGAAATTTACCTTCAGATATTTCACTTTAATCTCTTCCTCAGCTTCCCATGTGGATTCCTCAATGAATGGATTTCTCCGCAGGACCTTGAGTGAGGCTACTTCCTTAGTTTTTAACTTGTGGATTGGAAGATCAAGGATTTAGACTGGAATTTCTTCGTAGGTCAAACTATCCTTCACTCTAATGCTCTCCATAAGTATTGCCAAGTTAGGATCCCCCAAGCATTTCTTCAACATCAACATGTGAAATACCAGATGGATTCTGTCTAACTCGAAAGGCAACCCTAGTTCATAAGCGACCTTTCCAATCCTCTTCACAATTTGATATGGTCCAATATAGCGTGGACTCAATTTACCCTTCTTCCCAAATCTCATGACACCTTTCATAGGTGATACTTTTGAGTATATCTAATCATTTACCTCAAACTCTAAATCTCTCCTCTCACATCAGTGTAGGATTTCTAGTGACTCTTCGCAGTCTTCAATCTTTCTCTAATGACCCTTCTCTATTGATTAATGGAAAAGGTCAGGCCTAATAAACTCTACTTCTCCAACCTTGAACCACCCAATCGGTGATCTTATCTCCTCCAATATAGGGCTTCATAGGGAGCCATCTGAATACTTGCATGATAACTATTATTATACGCAAATTCAATCAGTGGTAGGTAATCATCCCAATTCCCCTTGAGATCAAGAACATAGGCTCTTAACATATCCTGTAACGTCAGAATTATATGCTCTGCTTGACTATCTATCTGTGGATAAAAGGCTGTGCTCAAATTCACTTTCATACCCAATCCTTTCTGGAATGATCTCCAAATTGGGAGCTGAATTGAGTTCCTCTGTTTGTGATGATGGAAAGGGAACCCTATGCAACCTCACAATCTCTTGGATGGACAACCTAGCATATTCCTCCACAGTGCTAGTTGTTTTAACTGCTAAGAAGCGAGCCGATTTAGTCATTCTATCCACAATTACCCATATCAAATCGTGTTGCTTCCTCGACCTTGGTAGACTAGTAATGAAGTCCATATTGATATATCCCACTTCTATTCTGGAATCTCAAAGTTCTGAGCTAATCCACATGGCCTTTGGTGCTCAATTTTCACTTGCTAACAGTTCGGGCACTTTGAGACAAATTCAGTAATATCCCTCTTTATTCTACTCCGCCAGTAGACTTCTCTCAAGTCATGGTATATTTTGGTAGAGCCTTGATGAATGAAATATCTAGTGCTATAAGCTTCAACATGATTCTATTACGAATAGCATCAACACCTGGGACGCACAATCTACTCCAATATCTCAACACCCCATATCCCCCTTTTGAGAAGACCATCACTTTCTATTTGTGGACAACCTCTATTAATTGGAGTATGACGAGATCTTGATCTTTCTTTTCTTTCACCTCTTCCACGAAAGATGAAGTAGAACCATACTAAACATTAAATCCTCCCTCATTATTTTCCTTAAGTTGGACTCCTAATCGAGCTATTTGGCTAGCTCCTTCTTTCCTTCCTCCACATGGGTTGTGCTACCCATTGACAACCTGCTAAGAGCATCAACAACAATGTTAGCTTTACCTAGATGGTAGAGAATGCTTATGTCAAAATCGTTGAGTAACTCCAGCCATCTTCTCTTCGCAGGTTAAGATCTTTCTAACTGAAGACATACTGCAAGCTTTTTTGGTCGGTGAACATATCCACATGCACACCATACAAGTAGTGGCGCAAGAATTTGAGCGCAAACACCACTGTTGCTAACTCAAGATCATGGGTTGGGTAGTTCCTCTCATGAATCTGAAGTTGTTTGGAAGCACAAGTTATCACTTTCCCTCTCTGTATCAACATACATCCCAATCAAACTCTCGAAGCTGACAAGAATTTTGTTTAATGCCTCTCAAAATGAGAGTCTTTCCATTATATAGAGAATATACATAATACATATCCCTAAAGATCCATTTTCCTATCCCTAAAGATCAGCTACTCAATCCCTATGAATCTTCCACTAAAATACCTCTAAATCTGCTATGTTATCCCACCAAATCTGCTATGCTATCTATATCATTACTACAATATATCTCTATGATTACACTTATTTACAACATGAATGTATATAATCATTCATTATCTAACATCCCGCCTTAAATTGATGCTGCTGGATCAAGAAACATCAATTTGCCTAATAGAAACTGATGACGTTGCCATGCCATGGATTTTGAGAAGACTCAACAATTTGAAAATCACTAGACACATGTGGAAAAGTAATGACCCTTTTATCTACAACTCCTCGTATATAATGACAATTTACTTCGATGTGTTTGGTCCTCTCATGATAAACTGGATTAGTAGTAATCTAAATAACACTAGTATTATTAGCATGGAGAGGAGTAGGATGAGTTTGAGGAAATCCAATCTCATCAAGTAATCCATGAAGCCATATAACCTCCGAGCAAGCAGTAGACATAGATCGATATTCAGCCTCTGTTGAAGATTTAGACGCACAATCTTGCTTCTTACTCTTCTAAGATATCAATAAATCTCCAAGAAACATGCATCAACCAGTGACTGAATGACGAGTATCAAGGCATCCCGCCTAATCAAAATCACTGAAAGCAGTAAGATGAATAGGAGAACCACTAGGAAAGAATAATCCATGAGTAGATGTTCCTAGAAGATACCGAATGATGCGACGAGCAGCCACCAAGTAGAGATATGTGGGAGCTTGCATAAATTGACTAACTTATTGAATTATAAAAGAAATATCTTGCCAAGTAATAGTAAGATAATTTAGACTCCCAACTAATTGTTGAAATATAGTTGTATCAGGAAGAAGATCGCCTTCCTCACGACGATACTTCACATTCAATTCTAATGGAGTATCTACAGACGAGGAATCCTAAAGACCAGCCAAAGAAATCAAATATTGGGTATATTTGTGTTGGTTTAGAAACACACCTGATGTATCATTATGAACTTCCAAACCTAAGAAATATGTAAGAGTACAAAGATCTTTCATATGAAAAGAATATTTAAGCTGTCGCTGGAGGCTAGTGATCAATGAATAATCGGTTCCTGTAAATATGATATCATCTACATACACCAAAAGAATAACACAACCTGTAAATGTTTTTTGAAGAAATAAAGATGAGTCATATTTGCTCTGTACAAAAGAAAACTATAGCAAAGTAGACCGAAAATTGTCAACCAAGCTCTAGGGGCTTGTTTTAATCCATGCAAAGACTTCTTCAACTTGCATACATATGATGTAGGTGATGAGAACAAACTCGGTGGAGGCTTCATATATATCTTCTTTAGGATCACCATGGAGAAAAACATTTTTGACATCCATTTGATAAAGAGACCAATTTTGTGAAGCAGCAATGGCAATAATAGTTAGCACCGTAGTCATTTTTGCTATGGGTGCAAAAGTCCCCTCATAGTCCACATCATACTTCTATTTGTTACCAAGAATAACCAGTCGAGCTTTGTACCTATCAAGAGTTCCATCAGAATGAAGTTTAACTGAATTGACCCATTTACATCCAATTGGGCGGACATTTAAAGGACATGAAACAATGTCCCATGTGTTATTTTCTTTAAGAGGCAAAAGTTCTTCCTCCATTTCTTTCTGCCAACATTCATGCTTGGAAGCTTGTGAGTAACAATTTGGAACAAAAATATTAGACAAAGTAGAGGAAAAGCCATATCAATTGGGAGTACGAGATACTCGAGTAGATCGCCGAGTAGGTTCAATAGGATCAGATCTCAAAGAATTCTCATATTTTAGTTATAGTGCAGTTTCAGGTGGTTGATCAATTTTGGGATGGGGTAAAGTTGGTTGACGTTGTTCATACACAAATCTAGGTTTGAACACTTAAAAGAAGATGATAAATCCTCAAAAGTAGGAAGAAGAGGAGAAATAGAAGATGATTCAACATGAGTAAGAAAGAAATATTGATTCTCAAAGGAAACAACATTTCTAGAAACACGAAATTTGTTAGAAAATGGATCACAGCAAACAAAAGCTTTATATGAAGTGCTATAAACCATAAAAGCATATTTAATTAACTGTGTAGAAAGTTTATTATGCTCAGAAGGAGGTAGATGCACAAAAAAAACATAACCAAATATATAAAAATTATTATAGTAAGGATTTTGGTTATAAAGACAAAAATATGGAGACTCAAAGTTCTGCACTTTTGATGGAAGTCTATTAATTAAATAGACAGCAATAGACAAAGCTTCCACCCAGTATTTAGGTGGGACAGGGGACTCAATCAGTAAAGTACGGGTGACATCTAGAAGATGGTGACTTTTAGGCTTAACAACTCTATTTTGTTGTGGCGTATATGGGCAACAACGTTGTGAGACAATTCCTTTCTTAAGAAAGAAAATTTTGAATTCATAGGATATATATTCTCCACCAGAATCAGATCTTAATAATTTGATACACGTAGAAAATTGAGTCTCAATGTAAGCCAAAAAAGTCTTGAAGATGGAAAATACCTCAAATTTGGATCGAAGAAAATATATCCATGTAAACCTACTATAATCACCTATAAATGTCACAAAGTGTTTGAAATAAGTGTGAGAAACAATTGGTGAAATACCCCAAACATCACTATGAATGATATCAAAACATTTTATAGCACGACTACCAAAATTAGGAAAAGGAAGAGTTTTATTTTTGCCTAATTTACAAGTAGAACAATCAACAGAAGTAGTTGAAAATTGATTTTTATTGGCTAAACAACCAAAATTTGATAAATGAGACAAGACAATAGAATTTGGATGTCCTAGATGCTTATGACAAATTTCAGTCTTACTAGCGGTAGAAATACAAGAAAAAGATAGAACATGAGGAATGGAAAAGTGTATAGGAAACAATCTTTCAACTTTAGGCCCCTTCGCAATTATCATCCCTGACACCTAATCCTACATAAGACAACCATTACGAGAAAAATTCACATCACAATTGTTATCTACCAATTTTCCAACTGAAATAAGATTAGTTGAGAGCTTTGGTGAAACAAAACATCCTTGAAAAGTTGGAGTAATGTCCCCAACCTTGGTGATGGGTAAACTACTACCATTGGCAACCTGTATTTATGATAGACCTTGATACCTACAAATATTTTTTTGTATGCTCGTTGAGTTGGTTATATGATTAGAAGCACCTGAATCAACTAATCAAAAGCTAGATATAACTTCATTACCTTGTAGTCCCAATGCTGAAAGTGATGACACAATAATTTGTTGTACCATTTCAGGAGGAAGAACTTGTCCTGAAGATGAGTTATCAACTGTGGATCCATTTATCCCAACTTGAAAGGCATTAACCTTACGATTTTGAGGGCATATTAGATAGTCTTTGATAATGTTTCCTTGTTGTTTACAACAATTATAGAACTTCTTGCCATAATTACTAGCAATATGACCGTATTCCTTGCAACTGTAACACTAAATTGCAGTCATATCCCTTCTCTTTCCTTTACCTTGAGCAGAAAATGCAACAGTGACATCATTTTCTTTCTTGAAAGCATTCTGTGTGACTAGACTCTGAATTTCCTGAAACAAACATCCAAAGAAGGAGATGGTTCATGGTTCATCAAGCTAGAGAGAACGCTCTCAAAGTCGGAGCGTATTCATAAAAAATTGATCTCGCTTGCTTTGCTCGTGAACTGCCTGAATCACAAAGAGAGATTCCATAGGTATTTTGGCATAGACAATATCTATAAATTCGGCCCATAAGTTTGTAAATCCAGAAAAATACTCTTGAAACAGAAAGATCTCCTTTAGTATAACTAATAATAACATACTCTAACCGAAAGCGTCTTGCGCTATTATGTTAGTTGTAAACCTTTTGTAAATAATCCCACATGGCCTTAGTTGTCTTGTATGACCTGAGATTAAGAACAATAAGAGGCTCAACTAATCCTAAAATTCATGTAATCACTCGAGCATCTTTAATCTTCCATTCACTTAACTTTGTAGGATCTGTAGGAGTAGGATCACTTCCATCTATATGGCCCCATAATTCTTTTCCAGTGACAAATAACTGAAATTGAAATTCCCAAGAAGAATAATTTTTTCCAGTGAAATAAACACTAAAGGATTCAAAGTGATGTGAATTCATGCTTTTGAATGCTATGAAAACAAGAAAGACTCAGGAAAATAACTGTAGTGACCAAGAACAAAAGTCCTAGGTGTTAGGATTAATTATCGATGATCAGTTAACAAAAAAACCAAGATTTCAAAAAATTTAAAAGAAACCACAGAAGAACTCTATGAGAGAAGACAACTAAGAGGAAGGCTCTGATACCATGACAAGAATTTTATTGAATGCCTCTCAAAGTATGAGTCTTTCCATTATATAGAGAATATACACAATACATATCCCTAAAGATCCATTTTCCTATCCCTAAAGATCAGCTACTCAATCCCTGTAAATCTTCCACTAAAATTCCTCTAAATCTGCTATGCTATCCCACCAAATATGCTATGCTATATATATGATTACTATAACAAATCTCTATGATTACACTTATTTAAAACATGAATGTATACAATCACTCACAATCAAACAGAAGCATCACAGTAGATTACAAAATCTTCCGTCCCATCGGGCAAGATTAGAGCGAGTGCAATAGTTAGTTTAGTTTTTAACTTTTGGAAGCTTTTCTCACATTCATTAGACCACTGGAACGTGACCTTTTTTGGGTTAACTTTGTCAATGGTGCAGATTAGGAAGAAAATTCCTCAACAAATCGGTGGTAGTAGCTTGCCAATCCCAAGAAAATTCTTATGTCAGTTGGAGAGGTTGGTCTGGTCCAGTTCTTAACCGCTTCAATTTTCTGATCATCCACTCGAATACCATTATCGGAGACAATATGGACTAGGAAACCTATAGACTTAAGCCAAAATTCACATTTTGAGAATTCTGCACACAACTCATGGTCCTTAAGTGTTTATAGGATAATTCTGAGGTGTTGTACATGCTCTTCTTCATCTTTCAAATACAACAAAATGTCGTTGATAAACATAATCACAAACATGTTAAGATACTGTCTGTACACTCTATTTATCAAATCCATAAAGATTGCAGGTGCATTCGTTAACCCAAAAGAACATGACCAAGAACTCAAAATGGCCATATCTAGTCCTAAAGGTTATCTTTGGAATATCACATTCCCTCACTTTCAACTGATGGTAGCTAGATCTGAGGTCTATCTTTGAGAAATAAGAGGCACCTTAAAGTTGGTCAAACAAATCATCTATCCTTGGGAGAGGATACTTATTCTTTATAGTGACCTTGTTCGGTTGCCTATAGTCAATGGACATTCAAAGAGGCACATTTTTCTTTCACACGAATAGGACAGGGGTACCCCAAGGAGAAACACTCGGCCTTATGAAGCCCTTCTCTAACAAATCTTTCAATTGTTCTCTCATTTCTTTCAACTCAGCGAGGGCCATCCTATAAGGTGGAATTGAGATAGGCTGAGTATCAGGAAGAACATCAATCCTAAAGTCAATCTCCCTATCTGGAGGGACTCTAAGAAGTTCCTCGAGAAACACTTCTGGAAACTCATTCACAATCGGGACTAACTCAAGACTAGGAGACTTGACATCATCAGATTTAACTCTCACAAGGTGGTAGATACAACTTTTAGTAGTCGTCATTCTGGCTCTAAGATATGAGATAAACTTTCCCTTAGGTGCTACAAAATTACCCTTCCACTCTAAAACCGATTCATTCAGAAATTGGAACTTAAAAGTTCGAGCTCTACAATCAACAAAGGCACAGCAAGAGTAGAGCCAATCAATGCCAAGGATCAAATCAAAATCAGTCATATCTAACTCAATTAGATCAATGATAGTATCCTTATGATGGATGGACACTACACAAGCTCTATAGACTCTCTCAACTCAAATGGACTCACCAACTGGAGTAGAAACATCAAAGGGTTCAAGAAGACTCTCAAGGGTTCTATCAAATCTACTAGCCACATAAGGAGTTACAAAAGATAATGTGGCACCAGGATCCATCAATACATAACAATCAATAGAAAAGACTCGAATCATACCCATCACAACATCTGGGGAGTTCTCCTGATCATGTCGACTACCAATGTCATACAAATGGTTTGTAGCTCCGCTCGCGCCTGTTGTAGTACCTCTCTGATTTCCTCTCGTTGGTGGGGCAGATGCAGAAGATTTAGCCTAGTCAGCTCGCCTTGGACAGTCTATCTGGTAATGCCCTACTTGACCACATCAAAGCCATGCATCAATCCCCTCACGACATTTACCCAAGTGTAATCTGCCACATTACCACATGGTGGCTTACGCTGCGAGCCTTGAGCTATGCTAGCTTACGACTAAGACCCATGGGCTCTAACACTCTGAGATTTTTGATTATGTCTGACTCTAGGCACAGATGCACTAGCAGAGGATGGTACGGGAAACTAGTTACCATTCCCTTTCTTTCTAGCCATATGGCTAAATGTCTTAGCCTTCTTACTCCTGAACTATTCTCTATCATGTTGTCTCTCCTCATTAGCATGATCCACAAAAGTCATCAGTCTCCCTATATCCATATCACATATGAGCATAGCTCCTCTCCTATCTCTCTTTGGCCCTCTATTCAACCCATCAACATATATCCCCATCCTCCCCTTCATATCAACAACCATATCCGGACCATAGCGGGATAATTATGTAAACTTCAGGCCATACTCTTGCACAATCATAGAGCCCTATTTCAAGTTCAAGAACTCTCTCACCTTTGCCTCCCTACGCACCCTTGGGAAGAAGCTCCCCAAGAAAGCTTCCTCAAATATAGCCCAAGTCATCGGGGGGGGGGATTCTGTCCTCTACCCTTCTTCCATTGGTCATACCACAGACTAGCCACACCCTTTAGTTGATAACAGCTAGTTCCAATCGATCAACATCAGCCATATGTATCCTCAGTGAATGTAGACCCTGTGAACTTAGCCGGAGTCATCCTCAAGAATTGTTGGACTCTATAAGTGTCATGGGCATCCTGTCGAGCTGCTCCTTGTCTCGAAGCAGGTGTTGTGACAGCTTGAGCTAGAGTTTGAATAGCCTGGTGAATCTTAGAATCGGAGACATCATCTTAGGGGGGCTGGGCAACAGGGATAAATTATTCCACTTGCCCCTTATGTCCTTGAGGCTTGACATTCTATTTGGCGGGACGTCCTCTACCTCTGACGGATCTTCTAGAGGCATGATCACAATTCTGCAACACACAAAGCACAAATTAGAAAGAACTTTCATAGAGCATAACTCTATAGCATGATTTAAAATATGAAAGAAGTGAAACAATTCTTAATGTCCTATAGCTTCCTTCTTATCAAGTGTGGTCGACAACATACCCATAAACAAGACTATACTAGACATGACTTGATAGACTCTATAGAACACTTGAACTCATGCTTTGATACCTAGAGACTATTGCTAGTCCTCGAGCGAACCACTTGGCCTCATCACATTCATCCCATCAATAAAAATCTACAAATCAGCGGAAGATAATAGGAAGTAAATGGGCACGTCTCATATAGTCTTAAATAATAACATAAATGGAAAGCTAGTAGAAAGAACTAGCTCACAACCTTAACAATCAACAACCGACTTTAGTCTATGAAGCCTCTATCACTATCAGGTGGTGCCAATGATAGGCCCATGGCTACCTCAAATCAAAATAAAGCTAAGAAAATCTAACTCTAAAAAGATAAAAAGTAAACTAATGAATCCTCCGAAGTAGGGGAGACTCACTAATCAACTAAACGTCCAAAGATCCTCAATGATATGCCTGTTGATGATCTCTATCCCATGTATCTATACCATAAAATGATGCAGCACCAGAGTGGTATTAGTACGTGGAATGTATGGTAAATAAAATAGCTGAACGAAATTGAAATAGGTAGAATAATATAGAACAACATCAACTCGACATAGTACTCAAACAACATGTCAAATGTCTATCTAAGCAAGAATAAAGAGTATACAAATAACCTATCAAGCAACTCAACTCAACTCAATAGAACTCAACTCAACTCGACTCGACTCAGAGTTTTAAGGTTAGAACTTTTGGGAGTTTCTATTAACCGGCAACAACCACTTATGAGCCAGTAGTTGTAAAAAAATCATGTTGATGTTGCCACAGCCATTTTGTATTTACCAGGTATAGAATGAATATGATCCACAAGGAATCTGAACTCAACCATCCTCTATTATTTTGGGGATGTGAACTCAAGAGGTGACCATGAGATGTGATGGTTCACTCCTCTCGTACGCCAGGTCGGCATAGGTAATGAGTGCAAGTGAGACTCACTCTTACTCATTTTGATACTCGATACTCCTCCCAAGAATCAATACTCATAAGACTCCTCCTCATCATCTCATGCAGCCTCATACATCACTCATCATCTCAATTAGTCTCATGGAGACTCTCATTATCATATTAACTCAAACTCAAGGGCATTCTATTATTTCAAGGACTTTAACTTATCTCAATTAACTCAATTCTCATTTTAAGAACTCAAGGATTCAGGTCATTAATTAGAAGAATTTGTATATATAGAACTCAATTATGAAGACTCATGAGATCATCAAGCTCGACTAACTCAACCTCATACTCACATCAAGACTTCACTCAACATACTCAAACCAAGGCTCTAGACTCCATTCCTAGGTTCATTCATGCATGCTTTTACAAATTAACATATAGGGTTTATATAGTATCTCATGAAAAGTATTCAATTCAAGAAACAAGTTTATAATGATCATCAACGTATGAAAATACAGGTAATAAATATAATTTTCAATAAAATAATCGAGAATCATATATGTAGACTCAAGAACTTTCAACTCTCAACTAAGATCACCTATGGGACATATGAGAGAACAATCTCATGCTTTTAGTTTAGCCTTACATACCTGGGACGAAGCTTTAACTGTAATACCCGATAAAACTACCAAAATACCCCTAGAGGAGAGATGTGCGCATAACACATCTGCTCATGCTCGATGGAGAATCTGAGGCTAGATTTGCAATCAACATAAAAAATTAAGTGAGAAAGTGGTCTCGATTGATTTTTAGAGTAACTGGATCAAAAGATAATTTTTCCATGCGAGAACGCAAACTAGTGAGCGTGCGCGAGTGCCTCCATTGCAGACCAATACTTGGCTTCACACCACAAGTTTTCTACAAGATTAGAAACCAAGTTCAGAGAATTTTTAGTGAAAAATACCAAAAAATGCAATCTGCTCGTGGACCTCGCGTCCCGAAATTGACTTTTTTGAATTTCATGAGGGGCATCCTAGACCTTTCCAAACCTCTCCTGGACTTAATATATGATCAAAATAGGTCCTTTTGAGTATAAAAAGGGTTTTTAACCTATTTTAATTCCCTTTTGTAAGTCCATGAAAAAGACTAGGGCTTGAGAGAAGAGAAGAGAAGAGGAACACGAGATTAAAGAATTCGAAGGAGAATTCTTGAAGGTTGATTAGTAAAGCTTCACACCAGGTATATAAGGCTAAACTAAAAGCATGAAATTGTTCTCTCATATGCCTCATAGATAGTCTTAGAAGTGAGTTGAAAGTTCTTGAGTCTACATACATGATTCTTGATTATTTTCTTGAGAAATTATATTTATTATATGTACTTTCATACGCTGTTGATCATCATAAAACTTGTTTTCTTAAATTGAATATTTTTTATGAGACATTGTATAAACCCTATATGTTAATTTTTAAAAGCATACATCAAAGAAGATAGGGATCGAGTCTAAAGCCTCGATTGAGAATGTTGATAGAGATTGTGAATGTGAATATGAGAATGATGATAGGTTGATAGTGTTTGATGGTCCATGAGTCTCCATAAATGAACTCTAACAATTTGTCTATTCGATTGTTCCCAAATGATTATTCTAAGCCCCGAGCTATTGAGTGAGATGTGTTTGATGAGATGATGAGAGTCCCTATGAGATTGATTGAATGATAAGTGCCTCCATGAGGTTGATTTGAGATGAGATGATTGTCTTATGAGCATTGAGTCTTGAGAGAAGTATCGAGCATCAAAAGAGTAAGAGTTAATCGAACTCACACCCATCAATCTACGTCACCAAGCGTAGGAGTGGACTAATTTTGTTAGAGTCGAACAAGTCCTTATCTTGAGGGCCAAGTTCATTAGAGTCAGAAAAGTTCTCACTCAAGGGTCAAGTCCGTTAGAGTAAGATAAGTTCTCATTCTATGGATTAAGTCTGTTAGAGTCAGATAGGTCCTCACCTTATTATCCTAAAACAATAGGACTTGATCAGTTGATTGTCCAGATCTATTATGATTTTGATTCGTTCTTTACCTGGCAAGTACAGAATGGCTGTGGCAACATTAGCATGAATATTGTACAATCACTAGCTCATAAGTGATTGTTGTCGAATAATAGAAACTCCTAGAAAGTTCCCAAACTGAGTAATTTGTGTTGAGATGAGGTGAGATGAGATGAGATGAGTTGAGATGAGTCTGATTTGATTGATGAGGATTGATGGGTTAGATGGATCATTTTTCTACTCTTTATTCTTGCTTTATATAGACACTTGACATGTTGATTTATTATTATTCTGAGTTGATTGTTGTTCCATATTGTTCTAAGTGTTTTTGTTTTATTTAACTATTTTACATACCGTACATTCCACGACTAATACCACTTGGTCGCTGCATCATTTTATTATATAGATACAAGGATCAGAGATTATCAACAGACGCATTATTGAAGATCTGAGATGTTCAGTTGATTGGTGAGCCTCCCCTACTTTGGAGGATTCGTTACTTTATTTTCATCTTGCTTTAGAGTTAGACATTTATTAAGCTTTATTTTGATTGAGGTAGCCATGGGTCTGTCATTGACACCACTTGATAGTGATAGAGGCTTCATAGACTAGAGTCAAATATTGATGTAAGACTTGTTGAGCTAGTTCTTCTGCTAGCCTTTTTATTTGATATGAAATTTGAGAATAAATATGCCCATTACTATTTTTAGTTTTCTTCTAATGGTCTTAAGTTATTGATTGAATGAATGTGATGAAGCCAAGTGGTTTGCTTGAATGCTAGCAATGGTCTCTAGGAGCCAGCCACGTCTACGGTACCCTCACTGGGCATGACAAACTTGGTATCAGATCACAGAGTTCAAGTGTCCTAGGGAGTCTATGAAGTCGTGTCTAGTAGAGTCTTGTTTATGGGTGTGTTTTGCACCACACTTTATAAGCAGGAGGGTATAGGACAGTAAGAATCGTTACACTTCTTGTTATTCTAATTTGTGCGATAGAGTTTAAACTCTATGAAAGCTCTCTTATAGTTCATGCTCTATAAGTTGCAGAGTTATGATCATGCCTCTAAAAAGAGCTGTTAGAGGAAGAGGATGTCCTGCTAGATAGAATGCTAACCAACTTGAGCCCCAAGATCATGATGAACCCATAGGCCCAGCTATCCCTGCTAAGTAGCCCTCACAAGCTGAAGTCTTGAATACGAAGCTTCGCCAGGCTATCCAGACTTTAGCCCAGGTTGTGACCTGCTTGACAAGGAGTCGGTAAACAAGAGGCTCCAACTATATCCAGGATCTGTGAGTTCTTGAGGATGAACCCACCTGAGTTCACAGGGTCTACACCCAATGAGGACCCAGAAAACTACATTGATGAGCTTTTGAAGGTGTTCCACGTGATGCATGTAGCTGATGCTTATAGAGTTGAACTAGCTGCTTACCAGCTCAAAGGTATGCCCAGACTATGGTTTAATTAATTGAAGAAAGGTCGATGAGAGGAAGCCCCATTGCTGGCTTAGGTAGTGTTCGAGGCTTTCTTGGGGTGCTTCTTTCTAAGAGGATGGAAAGAGAATGGAGGGAGGCCAAAGTAAAAAAGTTCTTGAATCTGAAACAGGGCCCCATGACTGTACAAGAGTATAGACTTTAGTTCACTCAGCTATGCTCCAGATATGGTTGCTGATATGAGGGGGATAATAGGGTTATATGCTGATGGGTTGAATAAAGGGCCAAGGAAAGATGGAAGGGGAGCTACTCTTGTGAGTGATATGGACATTGAATGATTAATGACTTACGTACAACAAGCTGATGAGACAAGACAGTAGGATAGGGAAGAGTATTGAAATAAGAAAGCAAAGACATCCAACCACGATACTGGTAAGAGAGAGAATGGGAATGAGAGCCTCCTTCAAATGTGGGCTTCATCTACTAGTGTACCCGTACCCAGTTATGGATAGGAGTCTCATAATTTTAGAGCTCAGGGATCTCAGTCACAAGTGAGTGTGGCATGAGGTTCCCAAGGCAAGACACGTTATGGCACGTGTGGTAAGTTTCACTTAGGAGAATGTCGTGGATGGATTACCAAATGTTACAAGTATGGACAAATGGGTGACCTACTGAGGGAATGTCTAATGTTGTCCTATAAGAGCTAATCATCTGTGCCAATACTACTAGATAATGTCACTGGAATGTTTTAAGTCCTTACTATAACTATGATTTGTTTGATTTAGGTGTTGTATCTTTTGTGACCCTACCCTCATTAATGAGTTTATCCTAATTGAGTGAACCAACGGTGATTACACCATTCCCGTCTACTATAGAGGTGCCATAGTTCATCTGTTTGAGTTAAATGCGAATGATTCTGATGTCATTTTATGCACAGACTGGCCTTAGGTTTGTTAAGACTCGTTGATGGTAGGAGTTAGAGTATCAAGTTTCAGATGTATAATCACACTTTTTCTTTTGTGAAGAGGTAATAGATATAGGGCTTGCCAAATGGCTAGATGATGAGTTCCTTCAAGTCCATATAGTGATGTTGATGATAGCAGACTGAGAGTGAGGGTAGATGATAAGGAGTGAATGCATCTTTATGGTGATAATGGTGTTGTACTTATGTCACATAGGGGTATAGATAAGGAAGAGGGAAGAGGTGAGACCTTATGACGTGCAATAGATAGGTAAGAGTAATTAAAATGTAGAGTACACTAAGTCTGTTAAAGTCGGACAGGTCTCTATTTTGTGAACTGAATTTGTTAATGTTGGATAGGTCACTATGTTATGAACTAAGTTCTTTAAAGTCAAACAGGTTCCTATTTTGTGAACTGAGTCCGTTAAAGTCGGATAGGTTTCTATTTTTATAATACTTCTGTTAAATTCGGACAGGTTCCTATCTTTAGATAGACATCTGACATTCTGATCTTAGCTAATTGATCTAAGAGTTTCCAACCTAATGGTGAGTGAAATATGACTTGAGCTTTGTACTATGCATAGTTATGTGAACTCAGAATGAGTCTTGATAGAAGAGGAAGATCGTACTTCATCATGAAAGTTCATGCTAATGATCATTTGTTCAAACCCCTTTTAAAAATCCTATCTTTCAGTCTTAATAGAAATATTAATGATATTAGAGGAGTCATGGATGATAAGAGAGAATGAGTATTCTTGTTTTGATAATGAGGTGATATCATTTCCTTTCAAGGTTATAGATGTGGAGGAGGAGTTAGAGAAATTGCGATGAATCTGATAGATAAGTGAAAGAGTCCCATGATAAGTGTGCATGTGATTGAGGGTGTAGATGTGCTATGGTAGGTTGAAGATCCTCTAGTGAAATTGACCTTAAAGAGGCCATAAACTGGTTAGGGTGATAGGCTTGAATATGCGTTTCCATTATGTGAGTGTATTAGAGTGATGAGAATGAGTTATATTCTCTAAGTAAAGGTCACTATAGAAATATGAGATATAATTTCGAAGGGTTAGATTGGTGTAAGTATGATCATCTTAGTACTAGCACCTCGAGACATAGAGTTAGGCTTGAATGGAAGAGGAAGAAGTGGTTGGTTGGAGATTTGAATGAGAGCTATGAATCTGCCTCGATGGAGTAGAGTGTTATGCAAAAAAGCACAATTGGGGTGGGGATTTGAGCTTGAGCGGGTCTGCAGGGTCTTGTATATCACAATGGCCCTATTCACGATTAGAGTTGATAGCTTCATTCCCGAGTTCGAAAGACTGATTGTTGAGGTGTTTAAACGATTCAAATTGATATCCACCTGTATTCTTCATTTGAGGACGAATGATCCCGAGGGGGAGATGATGTAACACCCGATAAAATTATCAAAATACCTCTAGAGGAGAGATGTGCATGCAATGCATCTTCCCATGACTGATGGTAAATTCGAGGCTGAATTTGCAATCAGCATGAAAAATTGAGTGGTAACATGGTCCCGATTTATTTCTAGAGCAATCGGATCAAAAGATAATTTTCTGATACGAAAACGCAAAGCAGTGAGGGTGCTGACATGCCTCTATCACGGACCAACACTTGGTTTCACCCCAAAAATTTTTGACGGGATTAGAAAGTTCGTTCAGAGAATTTTTAGCTAAAAATACCAAAAAAAATATGCAATTTGTGTTGCGGACCCCACATCCCAAAACTGACTTTATTTCGTGAAGGGCTTCCTAGACCTTTCCAAACCCATCCTCGACTTAATATATGATCAAAATAGGTAGTCTTAAGTATAAAAAGGGTCTTTAACCCATTTTAAGTCCTTGAAAAAGACTAGGGCTTGAGAAAGGAGAAGAGGAACGTGAAATTGAAGAATTCAAGGGAGAATTCTTGAAGGTTGATTGGTAAAACTTCACACCAGGTATGTAAGTCTAAACTAAAAGCATGAGATTGTTCTCTCATATGCCTCATAGATGATCTTAGAAATGAGTTGAAAGTTCTTGAGCCTACATACATGATTCTTGATTATTTTCTTGAGAAATTATATTTATTATATGTACTTTCATACGTTGGTGATCATCATAAAACTTGTTTTCTTGAATTGGATATTTTTCATGAGATATTATATATAAACCTTATATGTTAATTGTTAAAATCATGCACAAAAGATAATAGGGATTGAGTCTAGAGCCTCGATTGAGAATGTTGATAGAGATTGTGCATGTGAATGTGAGAATGATGATAGGTTGATAGTGTTTGATGGTCCATGAA
This sequence comes from Solanum clarkiae, assembly GCA_011800125.2. Lineage (NCBI taxonomy): Eukaryota > Viridiplantae > Streptophyta > Magnoliopsida > Solanales > Solanaceae > Solanum > Solanum clarkiae. The sequence goes on from JAABOM020000002.1 coordinate 12,750,464, forward strand.
CTCTAACGATTTATCTATTTGTTTGTTCTCTAATGATTGTTCTAAGCCCTAAGCTATTGATTGAGATATGATTGATAAGATGATGAGAGTCCCTATGAGACTGATTGAATGATAAGTGCCTCCTTGAGGCTAATTTGAGATGAGAGAATTGTCTTATGAGTATTAAGTCTTGGGAGGAGTATCGAGCACCGAAAGAGTAAGAGTTAATCCAACTCGCACTTATCGAACTATGTCGCGAATTATAGGAGTGGACTAAGTCCATTAGCATCGGATAAGTCCTTATCTTGAGGGCCAAGTCCATTATAATCGGACAAGTTCACACTCGAGGACCAAGTCCATTAGAGTCGGACAAGTTCTCATTGTATGGATTAAGTTCGTTAGAGTTGGACAGGTTCTCACTTTATTGTCCTGAAACAATAGGACTTGATCAGTTGATTGTCCAGATCCATTATGGTTTCAATTCGTTCTTTATTTGGCAAGTACGAAATGACTGTGACAACATCGGCGTGATTGTTGTACAATCACTGGCTCATAAGTAATTGTTATCAGATAAGAGAAACTCCCAGAAAGTTCCCAAACTGAGTAATCTGAGTCGAAATGAGATGAAATAAGATGAGTCTCTTAGAGATGAGTCTGATTTGATTGATGAGTATTGATGTGTTAGATGGCTTATTTGTCTACTCTTTATTCTTGCTTTAGATAGACACTTGGCATGTTGATTTGTTATTATTCTGAGTTGATTGTTGTTCCATATTATTCTACATGTTTTTGTTTCATTCAACTATTTTATATATCATATATTCCATGTACTGATGCCACTCGGCGCTGCATCATTTTATAATGTAGATACAAGGATGGGAGACCACCAACAGGCGTATTGTTGAAGATTTGAGATGTTCAGCTGATTGGTGAGCCTCCCCTACTTTGGAGGATTCATTACTTTGTTTTCATCTTACTTTAGAGTTAGACATTTATTAGCTTTATTTTGATCAAGATAGTCATGGGTCTACCATTGGAACCACCAAATAGTGATAGAGGCTTCATAGACTAGAGTTGAATATTGATGTAAGACTTGTTGAGCTATTTCTTTCTACTAGCCTTTTTATTTGATATGACATTTGAGATTAGATGTGCCCATTACTATTTTTAATCTTCCGCTGATTGTCTTAAGTTATTGATTGAATGAATGTGATGAGGCCAAGTGAATTTCTTGAGGGCTAGCAATATTTCTAGGTGTCGGCCGTGTCTAGGGCGCCTTCTTAGGCGTGACATTAGTGATCAATCTTCAAGAATTCTCCTTGAATTTCCACCAATCAAGCTTCTCTCTTCTCTTCTCTCAAGTCCTAATCTTTCAAGCGTAGTGAAAAAGACTTGAATGAGGTTTAAGACCCTATTTACACATCAAAACGACCTAAATTAATTGTATTTTGAGTTTAGGAGGGATTGAAAATTGATCGGAATGCCCCTCAATTTTAAAAGAAAAAGTTTATCCCGAAATTGCCCAGTCCACGTTGTGGATGGATGCGAACATGGATAATTTCCTTGCAAAATTTCCCATCAAAAATAAAAGGAAAAATAAGAGTTGGTCCACATCCCTGACATGTCGCACCTTGGGCGCGCACCGACATTGTTTCATAATTAATTATGACAAATAATTTTTCAACCCGATGACTCTAAAATCTGAACGAGATCATTTTCCCACTCAATATTTTGTGTTAATCGCAAATCTGATCTCAGATTTTTCATCAGAGCTTGGGAAGACACGTTATGTGCATAATTCCATTCTAGGGGTATTTTGATAATTTTACCAGGTGTTACAATTGACATATCTCCCACTATATGGTCATAATGGAATGTCAACAACCGATTGTGGAACCCGTTCAGTTGACTCATGGATAGTTATTCTTTTGCATAGTTCCTATAACACAAGTTTACTTCTAGGAACATGGTTCATTAAATGGTCCTATTCTAGAAACTTAGCATTTGTCGAAACAATCACCTTTTCTTCCTTAGGGCAGTAAAATAAACCTCCTTTAGTGCCTTTTGGATATCCAATGAAAATGCATAGTTCTGTCCTAGATTCCAAGTAATCTGTTTTACCTTTTAGCACATGTGTTGGACAGCCTCAAACCCATGTTCTACAATTCAAATGGGGTTAACGGAACAGATATGGAAGGAACCAAATTTAGAATATAATTTGTAGTTTCCAAGGCATAACAAAAAAATAATAAAGGATAAATCAGAATAATTTAACATTAATCTGACCATCTCCAAAAGAGTTCTATTTCTACATTCTGCCATACCATTTTGTTAAGGTGTTCTTGGGGCAGAATATTGAGAAGTAATTCCTTGTTCTGATAAGTACTAAATGCATTCAGTAGAAAGGTATTCACCACCACGATCAAATCATAATGCTTGGATATGTTTATCATGTATTTTTTCTGTTTCAATCTTAAATTCTTTGAATTTTTCAAAGCATTCAAATTTACGGCGCAACAGATAAATGTATTCATATTTTGAGTAATCATCAGTAAAGGTTACGAAATACTCAAAACCACCTCTTGCTTGTGTATTTATTGGACCACACAAATTAGAATAAATTAATTCCAACTTATTAACTGCTCTATTTTCTTTAAAAGGGAAAAGTCTCTTTGTCATTTTGACTTCTAAATAAGATTCACAGGTTGGTAGTGCCTCCACTTTCAAGGAACTCAAACGCTCAGAAACCAATCATGAAATCCGATTAATATTAATATGACGGGGACGTAAATGCCATAAGTAAGTAGGACTCAATTCTTAAATACGCTTTCTTTTGTTTGAAACATCAATATTATTTAGTTCATTATGTTGTAGCATGGTATGAAAAATTTCACACATAAATAAATCATGCATTTTTGGAGCACTATGGATAAAAAGGTTATTTCGCTTAATAACTGCAAAATTATTATTAAAAGAAACGGAATAACCAGCATCCATTATTTTTGAAACTGAAATTAAGTTCCTTCTTATCGAAGGTACATAGAGAACATTATTCAAAACAAGAATCCTAGAAGGACCGAAAGAAATAGAAACAACTCCTATAGCTAAGGCTGTGGCTTATTCTCCATTACTTGAAAATTAGAGACTTCATTTTCATTTAGTTGTTATGTCACCTGAAATCCATGGAAAGAAGTGCAGACATGATCAGTGTCTCCCAAATCTACAACCTATAATTGGGTACAAATAACCGCTAAACAAGTTTCAATGACATTAAGAAAAGAATTACCTTTGTTTTTCAGCTTAGCCTGTAAGTCAGGGAATTGCTTCTTGTGATGTCCAAGATGCTTATAATGGAAACACTTGTCTTTCGACTTGGCTACACCACCCTTGGGACCTCCTGGTGTCACAGCTTTTCAGGGCTTCTTCTTTTTCTTCTTCTTTTTGGCTTCAATCGGTTTAGAAGAAGATGGGCTACCCATGTCTAGCAACATTGAAGTAGGAGTTTGCTGCTTGATGATAGTATCTGCCGCCTGCAACTCATTCAACAATTTTGCTAATGACAAGTCAATTTTGTTCATGTTATAAGTCGAGCAAAATTGTTGAAAACTGTCTGGCAAAGTTTGAAGGACCATCTCAACTTGAAACTCCTTATCAATCTTAGCACCAAGTATTTCCAGTTCATTCAAGTAACTCATCAATTTCAGCACATGCTTCTGAACCAAAGAACCTTCAGCCATTTTCGTTGTTAAAAGTGCCTTCATTGCAGTCTACTTGGCGGCATGATTCTGCTCCCCAAACATCTCTTTGAGAGATGCAAGCATATCGTAAGCAGAAGACATTGACTTATGTTGATGCTGCAAAACATTCGCCATTGAGGCAAGAATGTAGCATCTTTCCATCTCATCAGCTTTTACCCACTTGTCATAGGGCTCAACTTCTTCAGGAGTAGGATCAGCAAGTTTAATAGGGCACTCCTCAACCAATACAAACTTATAACCCTCAGCAGTAAGAACAATATTTAGATTTCTTTTCCTATCCATGTAATTAGGACATTCCAACTTATTTTGATTCAAGATAGTAGTAAAGCATTGAAGGAAGACATACTTAATCTGAGAAATAAAATAAAACAGGCCATAAGACATATGCTATAGGAAAAGAACAACAAGATACATATAATCATGCACGTGAACAGTTAGAATCATTAGTGAAACTTAACTATTCCAGAAAATATATGAGCATGCTAACGTAGGGGTGGGCATGGTACGATATGGTATGGTATTTAAAAATTCGACATCATAATTTGGATTTTTTTATATCTAAAAATATGATATCATTACCATATCAAATTAGCTCGGCATGGTTCGATATTTCTAATTTCGATTTCAGTATTTTATGGTATGATTGTTCGATGACTATAATTAATTTGACTTCAAATAAATATATTCATATAATAAAGAAGTATAACTTTGATAATATTAAAAACGATTCAAGCTAATCAATTAAGTGATCAAACACTATAAGCATTTTCAAGTTGTGGATAATGAATAATACAAAAAGCTAATCAATGCTTTCAAATATTTTTTTCTAAAAATTTTCTTCAACATGGTCTCAAAAGGCTATTTGTATATATTTATATTAAAAATAAGTTGAAATTTAATACATACACACACACGC
>JAABOM020000002.1:12755216-12768441 GCA_011800125.2 Solanum clarkiae
AGAATATAACTTACTACTCCCGTTCAAGGCAATATAGCTAAACAAAGTTTAGGATGTAACTTGCATTCTATTCAAAATAACAAGGCTTGACACAACATTTTAACAGTTAACAGAGATAGAGATAGACGACAGATAATTTCACAAAAATAATTTCATGGCGATAGAGGCAGAGTTTTAATATCACAGTGGCAATAAGATACAGCATGCACAAGAGATTGGAGATGAGATTTAACAGTTACAGAGCACGTCCAGTCAGTGGAATAAAATCTATCAGCTGAGTTCAAATAAATTCCATGATCGACAAATCTTTTACTTGCTAAACCAGACAGAATACTACTATACACAACCATATATGATCAAAACGAAAGTTGGTTAAGAACCAAACATCAAAATAAGGCAGTTTTCTGAACCAGTGCAGTCAACATTACACAACAAAGAAGAGATGCACAAAGTGTTGTATTTTTTTTTTTTTGATCCCAAGATCAGAACAGGTAAGGTTGAGGCTGGAAACAAATGACTGAAGCTAGAAAAACCAGTTCACAGGGCCCGAAACCATATAGAGTAAACAAGAGACACATATGACTTAATATCCAACCTCAATCCAAAACAAACTTCAGCTACAAACACCATTTATAATTACATCATGGTAACTTCAAGTTAAATCTATACTATCATAACAACAATTAGACATTTTCAACCAATATAGTATTGGCCTCGACAAAACTAAGAGTTAATTAAATAACAATCAAAACTTCAGTATTTTGGGGTAACAGAACCTTGTCAAAACAACATTCTGCAGCGAATCTTGTGATGAACAACACCATACTAACAGTATACTTAATCAAGCACAATCAGCTCAACATATATCAACTCGATTGACTCATCATAGGGCAGACCAAACGTGAACATAACATTTTAATATAATTTTGCTTATAGCATTTGATCACAGCATATACTAAGCTCGAAAATAAAGTGGGGCGCAGATGTTACCTTCTTTGGAGCAGCGAACTGAGGACGACGAGCTTGACGAAGCTTCGAATTCCCACCACTACAAACTGATTTTTACAAGTTTTGGGACCACAAATGGCTAAGCTTTTCTCGGGTGTTTTCAAGACTTAGATGGCTGCCTATGCTAGGTTTTTGAGTATTTCTATCGCCGCCCTTCCTAAGGTTTTCCTCGCCCACTTTTTCGAGTTTTTATCTATGGATTTCTCTGGATTTCGATCTGACTTTCTCTCGTTTCTTTGAACTCTTTTTGGCTCTTCGACGGCTGTCTCTCCTTTTTGTCCTCCCCTCTCCTCTGTTCATTTTGAACTAAATAGGAGGTTTGTTTTCCCGTTGCATGGGGAAAAAGGGAAGGTTGGGAACGAGGTCTGGGAAAGGGGCATCGGGTTTTGGGAAAGGGAGAAGAGCCGGGGGAAGGGGAAAGGATTTTTGGGGAAATGGCGAAGGTGTGGGGAAGGGGAAAGGGTAGCCGGAACTGGAGAATCGCAGGGGGGTTGGGATGCGCGGCAGCTAGGGTTGGTTAAGGGAAATGAATGAAGAAGAAAGAAGAAAGGGGGCGGGTGAGGGAGATATAAGCGCACGCGCCCGTATTAAATAATTTTAATTAATTTTTTTAAATAAAATAATCAAAATAAGAATAAAGTCCCGATAATTAATTTGACACCGTGGAGGGTAAAAATTGGGTGTAAAGAGCAGGGTTTTCACGTGAAAATTTATAAGTAACCATAAAAGGGTGTCTTTAACTCGGGATCGAGACACAGTTCTATCAACTAATTATTATTTCATTAATGCAATTTGTCATTATCCAATCTACTAGGATTTTATCGACTCATTGAAAAAGTCTTACCTTTAAATAAATTAAAAGAATAAATCAAATCACATAGATCATAATAATTATATCAAGATTAATAGTATAAGTACATGCAACGATCTAGAGAATTTATTTATAAAATTCAGAACATAAATAAATTTCTCTGATTGGTCCGTTCAATACATACAAAATATACTAGAACAAAAAGCTGGAGTTGAACCACTCTCATAATCAAAATTAAATTATATTTAATCTTGTGTTACGATCAATCAAGATATTAGTCCTACCTCATCTTTGATCATGAACAATAATTTATAACTTATATGAACCGACAATTTTAATCTTCCCTGTATGAGTTAAAATACTCCTTACACAAAATCATCTACAATATAAGTAATGGACATACATATATACAAAATAATCTATTTAAAACAAGACTTTATTATAACATAAGAAGTCTTTACAAGGGATTCAAAATACTATAATATAATCACATGGTTAATAGTATAACCGGACAATCTTCCACTTAGACTCATAAACATGCGGCTACAATTTTAACACCCATTTCTTCTACGTTATTATCAGAGACCTTCTGGGGTAAGCCTTTTGTAAATGGGTCCGTCAAATTATTCTTTGAATCAATCTTCAAAACTCTCACATCACCCCTCTGAGTTATATCACGAATCAAGTGATATTTTCTCTCAATGTGTTTACTCCTTTTGTGGCTACGTGGTTCCTTTGCGTTCGCAACTGCGCCACTGTTATCACAATAGCATGTGATTGGTTCTTCTACCGAAGGAACTACTCCAAGCTCTTTTAGAAAGTTTTTGAGCCAAACAACCTCCTTAGCCGCCTCAGAGACAGCCACATATTCAACTTCCATGGTGGAATCAATAACACAAGACTGCTTGATACTCCTCCATGTTATGGCTCCACCTCCCAAAGTAAACACATATCCTGAGGTTGATTTTCTTGAATCTGTATCTGACTGAAAATTTGAATCTGTATATCCAATATGTACAAGATTTCCATGATGAAAAACAAGCATGTAATCCTTAGTTCTTTTTAGATACTTGATTATATGCTTAACCACTATCCATTGTTCTAGTCCAGGATTATATTAAAATCTACTAACCATGGCCTACAATAAAATAGATATCTTGTCTAGTGTACAACATAGCATACATGAGACTCCCCACAGCAGAAGCATAAGGGACTATCTTCATTCTCTCTATCTCATCAGTCATTTTGGGTGACTAATACTTTGATAAAGTAATTCCATGCCTAAAAGAAAGAAATTCCTTTATGGAATTTTACATGTTAAACCTTGTAAGAATAGTGTCTATGTAAAGTGCTTGAGACAAGCCTAATATCTTTTGTTTACGATCTCGCATAAGGTTGATCCCAAGGATATGAGCCGCTTCTCCCAAGTCTTTCATATCAAAACGAGATGATAATAATTCTTTAATCGAATTCAGCATGCTCACATTGTTTCCTATGAGCAAAATGTCATCTACATACAGAACCAAAAATGCTACTCCGTCTCCCTCCCACTTTTTATAAATGCATGGTTCATTTTTAAGTTGATCAAAACCAGAAGTCTTAATAGACTTGTCAAAATAAATATTCCATGCCCTAGATGCCTGTTTCAATTCGTAAATGGATCTTTTAAGATTATAAACCATGTGTTCATTGCCTCTTTCTATGAAACCCTTTGGTTATGCCATGTAGATGCACTCATCAAGACTTCCATTTAGAAATGTTGTCTTGAATTCATCTACCAGATCTCATAATTGTAATGAGCAGCTATGGATAAGAGAATTTTAATGGATTTAAGCATGGCTACCAGCAAACAAATTTCCTCATAATCAATTCCTTCTTTTTGAGTGAGCCATTTTGCAACAAGTCTAATCTTAAAAGTTTTCACCTTTCCATCCACACCTCTCTTTTTCTTGAAGATCCATTTGCATTCAATAGGTTTAACACCCACGGGTGGTTCTACAAGATCCTAGACTTGATTAGAGTGAATAGCTCCATTTCAAATTTCATAGCAACACTCCACATTTCAGCATCTATATCATATAGTGGTTCAGCGTAATTTAGTGGTTCTGTATTAGGCTCCTCAGGGATTCTATCATATGATTCTCCCAAGAGCATAAGCCTTTCAGGATTTCTAATAACTCTCCCACTACAACGACTAGCGACTACAAGACCCCCTACTTCTTGAACTAAGGTTGGAACACTCTGAATTTCCTCCCGAATAAGTTCCCCCACAATAGTAGAGTGCCTAACATTGTTCCTGCTACTTTGTGGTAGTGACACGTCAGGAGTTTTCTCTAGTGTAGTTTCTTGCACCGGCTCAGCCGCAATTTTGTGTGTACTAACATCTCTCCCACTATGTGGACATAACGGAATGTCAACAACTGATTGTGGAACCCGATCTGTTGATTCATGGCTAGTTGTTCTTTGGACAGTTCCTGTAACACAAGTTTACTTCTGGGAATACGGTTCATTTAATAGTCCTATTTTAGAAACTTGGCATTCATCGAAACAATCACTTTTTTTGTTCCTTAGGACTGTAAAATAAACCCCATTTAGTGCCTTTTGGATATCCAATGAAAATGCATTCTTCTGTCCTAGATTCCAACTTATCCATTTTTCCTTTTAGCATATGTGTTCGACAATCCCAAACCCAAATATGTTGTAGACTAGGCTTGCACCTATTCCACAATACAAATGGGGTTAACGGGACAGATTTAGAAGGAACCAAATTCAGAATGTAATTCACAATTTCGAAGGCATAACCCCAAAAGCTGAAGGATAACTCAGAATAACTTAACATTGATCTAACCATTTTCAAAAGAGTTCTATTTCTACGTTCTGCCACACCATCTCATTGAGGTGTTCTTGGGGCAGATATTAAGAAGTAATTCCTCATTCTGAGAAGTATTAAATGAATTCAGCAAAAAGGTATTCACCACCACGATCAGATCATAATGTTTGGATATGTTTACCATGTCGCTTTTCTGTTTCAATCTTAAACTCTTTGAATTTTTTAAAGCATTCAGATTTGCGATGCAACAAATAAACATATCCATATTTTGAGTAATCATCAGTAAAAGTTATGAAATGCTTAAAACCACCTCGTACTTGTATATTCATTGGGTCACATAAATCAGAATGAATTAATTCCAACTTATTAACGGCTTTATTCCCTTTAGAAGGGAAAGGACAATTCATCATTTTGCCTTCTAAACAGGATTCACATGTTGGTAGTGTCTCCACTTTCAATGAACTCAAAGGTTCATGAGAAACCAACCTTGAAATTCTATTTATATTAATATGACAGAGACATAAATGCCATAAGTAAGTGAGACTCAATTCAGAAACACACTTTCTTTTGTTTGAAACATAAATATTATTCAGCTTATTATATTGTAGCATGGTATGGAAAATTTCACACATAAATTAATCTTGTAATCTCGGAGCACTATGGATAAAAAAGTTATTTCATGTAATAATTACACAATTATTATTAAAAGAAACCGAATAACTAACATCTATTATGTTTTAAACTAAAATTAAGTTCCTTCTTACCGAAGTTACATAGAGGACATTATTCAAAATAAGAATCCTAGAAGGACTAAAAGAAATTGAAACAACTCCTATAGCTAAGGCTGGTGTTGGTTCTCCATTAGCTTGAAAAACAGAGACTTCATTTTCACTTAGATATCGTGTCACTTGAAACCCCTGCAAGAAGTGCAAACATGATCAATGATTCCCGAATCTACAACCTATAATTTGGTAGAAATAGCCGCTAAACAGGTTTCAATGATATTAAGAAAAGAATTACCTTTGTTTTTCAGCTTAGCCTGCTAGTCAGAGCATTGCTTCTTGTGATGTCCAGACTGCTTACAATAGAAACACTTTCCTTTCGGCTTGGCTACACCACTCTTGGGACCTCCTGGTGTCACAGCTTTGCGAGGCTTCTTCTTCTTCTTCTTTTAGGCATTCGTCGGTTCAAAAGAAGAGGGGCCAGCCGTGTCAAGCAACATCATAGGAGCCATTTGCTATTTGATGATAGTCTCTGCCACCTACAGGTCATTCAACAATTTTGCCAATGACATGTCCATCTTGTTCATGTTATAGGTCAAGCAAAATTGTTAAAAATTGTCCGGCAATATCTAAAGGACCATCTCAACTGGCCTTATCAATTTCAGCACCAAGAATTTCTAATTCATTCAAGTAACTCATTAATTTTAGCACATGCTCCCGAACCAAAGAACCGTCAGCCATTTTCGTGATTAAAAGTTCCTTCATAGCAATCTGCTTGGCAACGCAATTCTACTCCCCAAACATCTCTTTGAGATATGTGAGCATATCATAAGCAGAAGGCATTGACTGATGTTGATGCTACAAGACATTTGCCATTGAGGCAAGAATGTAGTACCTAGTCATCTCATCAGCTTTTACCCCACTTATCATAGGCCTCAACTTCTTCAGGAGTAGGATCAGCAGGTTTAATATGACACTCCTCAACCAGTACAAACTTATAGCTCTCAGCAGTAAGAACTATATCTAGATTTCTTTTCCAGTCCATATAATTAGGACCTTCCAATTTATTTTGATTCAAGATAGTAATTAAAGGATTGAAGGAAGACATATATAGTCTGAGAGATAGAACAGATAGACATATGCAACAGTAAAAAAAAAATAACATCAACAAGACACATATAATCATGTATGTGAACAACTAGAATTGTTAGTGAAACTAAACTATTCTAGCAAATATATTAGCATGTTAAGGTATATGACCACTTTAAACAGAAACATCTCCAACTCAGTTAGAGAGTAATGTGTCTAATTGAGGCAGACATATACATAATCGTTTGAACAATGATTCAATAAGCAACTTAGTTGGGAAAGTAAAACAGGTCATCAAATCAAAAGATATTATAAACAGTGCTCAATGAACATGTTTATTCGATGGGGAAAAGGACCAAAGTCCATATATAAACATACATTGGTGCTGTAAAACAGTTTTAAAACATGAAAACATCAAACCTTGCAACCCTACAGTGTTAAAAAAATTCTAAAAATTTTAAATTTTCAGAAAACAGAAAAATGGCCAAAAACTCATCTAAACAATATTTTTTTGGCCAAAAAACATCATACACCATAGCTAAGCTATGCATATTGCTCAGTGGGTTGTTTTCAATGAACCAGCCAAATCAATTGGAGTTAGTGAAAAAATGCAAAACTCCAATACCGATCAATTTTGACAATCATTGTCAGTTTGATGTCGAGGATAAATCTGACAGCGTATTCAACATAGCCCAACCACTGTGCTACTGTTGTAGCAAAGACAACTAAGCAGGCAGATTCTCCCTTAATCATAAAAAACTGATTTTCTAGTTATCAAAAACTAAAGATTTCAGGGAAAATAGGAAAACCTAACCAGAATTGCTTTACTACCATGATGTTAAATGAAACATTATTGAAAAAATCCTGCTCGGGCAGATGTAAAAAGCATTATGGATTTTTCCTTAATAAAAAAATCAAGTTTGTTTTTATGCAAAAACAATAACAAATAAGAAGGTGTATACAGTCAAGCAGTAAGACAGTTTCACTTTATTATCGTGGAATAGATTCTTAGGAAATAGATTCACGAAAATCAAAGTCCAAGTGATATCTATTCTCATAGATTCCTAAATTTGAGAACAAAAAAATGCTAAATTCTGACTACTTATTACATTAACAGTTATATGTAAGACGACTACTGATACTAATTGTTAGAGTAAAAGATTCTTCACACAGCGGAAATATAATTTGTAGAATCAAATCTCACATAATATCCTGTTAACGTAAAAAATAAAGTCTAGAAAATATCTCGAATTCTCTTAACAACACGTTCTCTACGAAAGAATCCAGGTCCACAATATTCTCCTGCTTTCTAGTTTACTCTCTCAAATTTATATCTGTGTGGGTAAGTATTTTCTTTTCAAGAACCGTCTATAACTCTCCAGCCTTCTCCTCTATTTATCATAGGATAATCAGGACTAAGGAATAAGGGTAAAAGCCAAAAATGTTTTTGGCCATTACAACCAGTAATGACTATTAAATCAATAGTCATTAATCTCTAATATGTCCAAAATATTTTCCATAAAGACTTAAATATTTTGTTTAATCTCATTTTAAATAAATAATGTATTTATCATTAAAACAAAATAAATGAAAGGTCAGTTTTTATAACTCCTTCCAAAATATTATTTACATCCTTGAAAAATTAATCAATAAACCAGAAGCAGTAGGGACCACAGACTTATTAGTAGAGACTTCCTATTATGATAATGATTCGTAATTGAAAGAATTATCATATCATAATAAATTACGAACTATTCCACTAAAAGTTTGTAATTGAACTCCTCGATTTAATTCAAAATTCATCAGCACATCTTATTTAATTCCATGTGTTAGAATTACAAACACCAATCAATAAATCAAACTTTTGAAAGTAAATTAATTTATTGACTAAATCAATCCTTTACTATTTTACTTAACTTAACTTATTTCACACGACGGATACTAAAATCCACCTGCAGGGTTTTCACGCGAAAACTTATAACTAACCATAAAGGGGTGTCTTCAACTCGAGACCGAGACATGGTTCTATCAACTAATTATTATTTCACTAATGCAATTTATCATTATTCAATTTACTAGAATTTTATCGACTTATTGAAAAAGACCTTTTAATAGATTAAAATAATAAATCAAAATTACATAGATCATAATAATTATATCAAGATTAAGTGTATAAGTACATGCAACGAACTAGAGAATTTATTTATAAAATTCAAAACATAAATATATTTCTCTGATTGGTTCGTTCAATACATACAAAATGTACTAGCACAAGAAGCTAGAGTTGAGCCACTCCCATAATCAAGATTAAATTATATTTAATCTTATGCTACGATCAATCAAGATGTTAGTCCTACCTCATTTTTTATCGTGAACAATAATTTGTAACTTATATGAACCGACAATTTGAATCTTCCCTGTATGAGTTAAAATACTCCATACATAAAATCATCTATAATATAAGTAATTGACACACATATATACAAAATGATCTATTTAAAACAAGACTTTATTATAACAACATAAAAAGACTTCACAAGGGATTCAATATACTATAATACAATTACATGGTTAATAGAATATCCCAATAGTCGATACTCAAATACCGTTGTTGGCTCCTAAGCAAACCACTTGGCCTGATCACATATCCATTCATTCAATGGAAGACTCAATTTAAGAGGAAAAATATATCTAAGTGGGTTATCTCAATAAATAATCTAAATCATTCCATATCAGAAAAGTAGCTTTCAGAAAAACAATCCACATCAACTCAAAAGATAATAGTTTGAAAGAAAATAATCCAAGGAATCAAAACTTCAACTCCAAATTCATCACTGTCTAGTCTATACAGCCTGGACAGATTAATTAAGGGTGATAAAAAGTCTTGAAAGTTAAAAAGAGTGACAAGAACTTGAAGTATTGAGGGTAGGTGACAACTTTATAGTTAATAATTAATGAGATTTGACTACTTTTTTAATAAGTCCTCAAGTTTTTTTTACACTTTGACCCAACCTTGTTAATCATAATATATATATTTTTAAAAAGTTGTGCATCTGCATCACCCACCTCCTTTTCCGCAACCAACAATTTTGCGCCATTTTCTTCTCTTCTTCTTCTCCTCCTCCTCCTCCTCCTTCTCCTCCTCCTCCTTGTATTATTATTGTTTTTTGTAGTTGTTGCTGCTATTGTGTTGGAAAGAATATAGGAGAGAGCATAGCACCTTTTTTTTTTAAAAAAAAAATATCTTTTGGATTTGAGAAAAATTTAAATTTTCATTAATTTGATATTAAATTTTGTTGTTGTATCATTGGGCATTGCTTGTGAGGTGGTTTTCGATAATTTTTGATAAGTCGGTACTATTGTTTTGTCTACGATTGGTCATTGTCTAGTCTTTATTATTTCTTTAGACTTATGACATCTTGATTGAGTATTTTGAGATGATTGTATTATACCTTATATCTGTTTCATTCTACTACTTTGCATACTCGTATATTCCACGTACTGACGTTCATTTGGGCATGTATCGTTAATGATACAAATATATGTATTAGATATCATCAACAGGCGCACTGTTAAGGATCTATTGCAGTTAGCTGATTTGGTGAGTCCTCCCCAACTTTCGGAGGATACACAGTCATATCTTCATCTAGCTTGAGTTTAGTACTTTATTTCCTTTTGATTAATGTAGCCATGACCCTTCATGGTACCATCTAGACTGTTTAGATAGAGGCTTCGTAGACTAAAGTTGAGATTGTTAATTTGGATATTGTCTGACTAGTTTCTTTCCTACTAATCTTGACTTGTTTTGAGCTAGATTGTTGATTTTATTTATTAATTGAGTATTCTTTATTAGTTACTTCTTGAATTGTTGGAGTGTTCCTCTGTAAATTGTGATTGAATGAATGTAATGAGGCCAAGTTGTTCGCTTGGGGACTAGCAATAATCTCTAAATGTAGGCCACATTAAGAGTACCCTCTGGGGAGTGATCTACCCCCTATTTAATCTACAATTCTCAAGTATTTGATTCAACAATCCCAACAATTACTGGATTATGCGACTAGTTCAATCATCACATATAGAGTACTTCCAAAAATGTGTTCACATAAGCAAAAATTAAGCTTAACAGATAAATACATAGAAATCTTAACTACATTCTCAATAATCGTGTTACAAGCTTAATCTACATTCTCAACACAAGGATCAAATCATCAATAATTACACATCAAGTCAAGAGTCAATTCGTACATATTATCTCATCAGCATCCCCCTTTTATCCAATCATATTCACTAATCATTTCACTAGTCCCCAATTTCACCAAAGAAAGAACAATACCAAGTTCAATTAAATTCAACAAGGTTTAGAATCCACTTGCCTCAATTAGCCAATCAATCACTCCAACGACAATGCCTTTCTTTTCCGAATCAAATAAGAAGAACCACAATCTGCTTGAAAATAAATTCACAATTACAATACAAAACTAACAATACCAAAATCAAGCAATTCGGAAAAAATAGCAAAATCCTCCAATAATTTACTACTGGAAATCAATGCCGAAGTTTGAAAATTTTTAGATGAAAGTGTTCCTCTCATGATTAGGAAACCACCAACAAAAATCAATTCGAAAATAGAGTTAAGACGAGTTCACAATCATCAATTTTATAAAATCTCAAAGTTCATGAAATTCCTTAATTTTCTCAATTGACAACAACAGCAACAACAACAACATACCTAGTGAAATCCCACAAGTGGGGTCTAGGGAGCGTAGAATGTACGCAGACCTTACCGCTACCTCATAGAAGTAGAAAGATTGTTTCCTGGGAATCCTTATCTCAATTTTCTCAATTGAATACTTCAAATTTGATGCTAAAATCAAGGGATAATTGATGGATAATGATGAGGGAAGTAGATATTACCTTTTTGTGTCGAAACTTTTAAAAAACCAAATAAAATTTGTTCGAGTCGAGCTCTCAAGGTTTGAAAATGGAAGAAATAGCAAAGATGTATAACCAGGGGTTAAATCCCCTTTATGATGTCACTATAGGGACAAAAAGTGCCGCTATAACAACATCCACACATAAGACAAGTATCGTTATAGTGACAAAAAGTGTTGCTATAGTAACATCTGCACCAAATCACAACAAAAATCTTTTCAAGTAATTTCAAGAGTCAAAATTTATTAGGAACTCCGTACACACAAACTATGTATGCAACCCTACTAAATTCGACGTTTTGGGCTCAATGGAATCATCAAAAATTGAATCTGAGACTTCCTCGATCTGGAACCCGATTAAGCACCTTAAATCTAATATAGGCCACTTGAAATATCAAAGCAACATCAAAGCATTAAAAAATTAAGGCAAAGTTATGCACTAAAATCACCTCCCAAGACCACTGGGACAATCAAAAAACCATTCCGAGCACTAGAACTTAAAATGTGGACCGAAGTCAAATAAATTCAAAACGGTAACTCAATTTTCAACTCCAAACCTAAAAAATTCACATAAAAACTCTAAAGTTGATTCCGACAACTCTCTCAGGCCAATTTTCATATTTCGACGCTAATGAAATCGATAGTATTATGTTTCGAGACTCGACTCTCTAAATGAGTCAAAATTTTAAATTAGGAAATTCAAATTTTAAAAATCTTTTTGGTAAAAATCTCAACTTTTACAAAAATTAACTCTTACAATCAATTAAATATGACTTGGAGCCACTAATAGGAGGGTGAAATGGTAATTTTATTGAAAAGATAAAAGTGACCTTCAGAGTCATTATATGTTAGAATTCTATTTTGTCCTGAATTTGTTTACCAAAATCAACTTTACAAATTATAAGGACCTCCTAACATGAAAAACTGCACAAAACCCAAATAAACGACTAGACGATCAAACTGTCAGTGCCAACAAGTCATAAATGACTTGGATCGCGGTATAGAAGTTCTAGATGCTGAAAAAAATAAACAGAACAGTTATTACATCGCTGACAATACTTCTCAAGTACATTTTTAATACTACTCGATGAAGTTTCATTTTTTGTAAAGACAAGATAATATCAATAGCGAAAACATCGTCAAACACATCTTTACCATTTATGGAACTATGCAATCACTTAACAAGTCATCATTCATTCTACTATGCGACTCATTCTTAATATCGAAAAATATTTTTTGATAGATACAATGGCAACTCGTATATGCAAAGAAAACTTCATGAAACAAAGTACAATATATACAAAAATATAGGAAATCTACTCTATATACAGTGTAACCTTATATCAAGAAAGTTTGAATGAACCCCTGGCACCAATAATGTAGGTCCACCCCGTGTTGCATCTAAAGTTTTCAAAATTTGAATTCTTCATGGAATACAATGCATCGAGTTCAACTTGGTAACTGATTATACTTTCCATTTATCTGCTAAACACCATTTTAGGACACTATGGATGTGTTTGGTTTGAAGAAAAATGTTTTCCATAGAAAATATTTTTCTAAAACATGTTTTCATGGAAAACAAGTTAGTTTCTAACTTACTTTTTCATGTTTGGTTGGTGAGTAAAAAATAATCCTCAGGAAAATAGTTTCTAAGATGAAAATCAACCATGATTCAAGACCCGGTCCTGACACATAATGCAAGATTGAATCAACTTCTGACCCAAGATTCTACTTTCAAGTCTAGACTCGATCGGATGTTCTAACCGAAATTCGATCATACTCGACTCCAGACCTAACTTTCAAATAATTTTATTTTAAAAAATAAAATTATTTG
>JAABOM020000002.1:12768541-12797842 GCA_011800125.2 Solanum clarkiae
ATTAACCTAGGGTTGCTTCCCAGATTTTGATTTCAATTAACAAAAGAGTTTTCTTGTGCTATCTTGGGTATGATGTTGGTTGGAAGTTGTGGGCTGTTGGATTTGAAGCTATTGGCTCATGTCCTTAATGACTTCTTGGGTATGATGTTTCCATTGTATAGTTATTCGAGGCGGGGCCTGTCCCCACCCTTCTCAAATACTTTTTTATTTAGAGGCTTTGTAGACTATGTAAATTAAAATGTGGTCATGTTTTGTACTTTCGATACCGTGGCCCCAACGGCCTGGTCGCATGCAGTTCCTTTTGGTTTATATCATTGTTTACTTGCATATAGACATGTTGAGTATAGAATTTCTGTATAAAATATATAGAAAGTGCATAAGTACAGGTTGGTTTTCCCGAGCCTTATCGGCGATGGGTGCCGGTCTGCCCTAACTGGACTTGGGGCGTGACAGGTAGGGGGTGACAACCATTAACCAAATTGAGGGGTTGATACCTCAATCACCATGGATGGTAGGGTGTGACAACTATCAACGAATTGAGGGGTTGATAGCTCAATCACCATGGATGGTAGGGTGTGATAACCATAAACCAATTGAGGGGTTGATACCTTAATCACCATGGATAGTAGGGTGTGGCAACCATCAATCAACTGAGGGGCTGATACCTCAATCGCCTCTCCAAGGGGGTGGTAGGCCTTTGTCACGACCCAAGCTTAGCGCCTAGATGTGACACGACGAATGGGGAACCCGAAGGAATTCCAAATAATCTCTTAACTTGTTATTATACATCGTTGGTCATGGAAGCATATAAGAGACATAAAAGAGCAAGAATAGGGGGCAAAGGGCTAAGGGGAGATCTTGCACAACATCATAATCAAGAGACAAGAGTCAAAGCTCATATCATAGATACATAATATGTCCAACAAAAACCTCTAATACATAGATAAGAGCGAGGGCCAAGACAAAGCAATCGGGCTCACCGTTATAGTCAAAATAGAATATAAAGAAGAATGTCTCAATACACAATAAGAAAACATAGACTAAGGTCCCCGAAATGGAGGAATCACCAACTAGCTTGAGTATCACCAAACTAGCCACATGGAGGAGGATGATCAACTTGGGCTCCGGTTCCTACATGGTGATATCATGTAAGCCAGAGTATGTGTTAGTACGTTTGAATGTACTAAGTATGTAGGATACAATGCAACAAGAGATAGACATCATAATCAAAATGCATAGCAATACACTAGACAACATATAATAATATAACATGTATGCTCAATGCTAATGTAAAACATGACAAAATAACTCATGCTCATATAAGATATCATATATGTAGAATAGACCAAGCTAGATTTTCAAAGTACAAATCCCTTCGTAGGTTAGTGATGATGCCGCCCCATCACTTAGGTGGTGAAGTACTAATCCTTCACTCGGTTGGTGATGATGCTACCCCATCAACTAGGTGGAGAAGTACAAACTCTTCATTCGGTTGATTAGTACAAACCCTCATCTCGGTTAGTGATGATGCCGCCCCATTACAAGGTGGTGAAGTACTAACCCCTCACTCGGTTGATGAGTACAAACCCCCACCTCGGTTATCCAGGTTCCTAGACCCCCCGGATTGGGCATGGTCTAATGCAACACTTTATATAGGATTTATCATATACATAAGCTCATTTCATAATTATAATATCAATCATATCACATCTCATGCTTTGGACCTTCAATTCCTCAAGAAACCATAACTGCACATTTTAACAAACACTTAGAGGGTGTGAAATGCTAGTATAAGACCATGAAATATAGAGATAAAATCATACAAGAAAATCCATTGTAAAACCATTAATCAACACCTTGAAATACCCTCAAGCAATATACATCAAAACTCCTCCTCAAATCTTACAATAAATCAAAGATTTATAGCTCAAAACATAGGAAAACAGTCACAATTTCACATAGTTTTATCATAGTGTGTAGTGAATTTCATAATAAGCAATACGTATTTGTAAATCAACTTTAAATCATGCAATTTGAGAAAAAGGAGACTTGGGTATCATTGGTGAAAGGAAACCATGAAAGAAATCCACACACCTTAGCTTGGAGATGAACTTTGGTGAAGATTAGAGATGGAGACTTGAAGCTTGAAGAAGAACCCTGAATGAAAGCCTTAGTTCTAGATGAGGGTTTGAGACTTGAATTTAGGAGTGAAAATATGACTAAGTGTTTGAGTGAGTATTGGGAAACGTTTAGGATGATATGAGGGTGAAATAAGGCTAAGTATAGGTAAAAATACGTTTAGGAATTTTCAGACCCAAGAATTAAAAGCCTTGGACCGCACAGAAAATCACTGGACAGAAAAATGCACCTCTCCTCATCACAGAGAGGATGCAGAGACAACTCCTCTTCATCTGTGCGCCCTTGGCGCGTCATGCCAGGGGCACGAATAGCTCACTAGAATTTTTCACTTAAAAAATCATAACTGCTAATATTTTGCTCTTAAATCGGGGTTAGACCCTTTTTCTCCTAATTTTGTCACCCTGAACAAAAATATAAAGTCGAATTTTTGATATCGTGCAGGAATTTTGAGATATATGGAATTTAAAATTTTGGGCATTCCAAGGCACATTTTCGGGCACTTTTTGGGGTCGTTTCATCCTTGGATTCTATAATGATGGTCTTTTACTATACATGTAATATGTTCTATATAAGCATGTTTACTTCAAGTATCATTCTTGCATGCCATATTGTTATATGTTCATCCATTGCCTAATTATGCATTTTGACTACGTTGTTTATCTCTTGTGGCATTGCAACCAACATACTTAGTACATTCAAACATACTAATGCATAATATTTGCCTATATGATGTTACCATGTAGGAACCAGAGTTCCACTTGATCATCCTCCTCTCCACGTGGCTAGTACTATCTCTTGAAGTAAGCTTGGTGAGTCTTCAACTCCGAGGATAATAACTATTGATTCTATGTTATGTAAAGACTCTTTTCGTTGTTTAGATGCTTGTGACTATGAGGGTGAGTCAGAAAGTTATCTTGGCCCCGCCCAATCTATGTTAGAGGTGTTGTTGGACAAGTTATGTATTAATGCGTTGAGCTTTGACTCCTTTGATGATTTATGTTATGGAAGACTTCCCTTAGCCCTTTTATCCTTATTTCTATTCTTTTATTATTGTTTAATTTCTTCCGCGACCATGGATGTATAAATGATATGCTAAGAGGCTTGTTTGGCGTCCCTTTTGGGTTCCGATTTGCCGTGTCACTTCTAGGCCCTAGTCTTGAGTCGTGACTGTGCTAGAATGAGCTTTGCCTTGATTTTTAGATGTTCTGATAGAGTTTTGGTATTTTAAGTGGCCTAAGTTAGTTTAGTTGCACCTAATGGGTTCTAAGTCAAGGAGAGTTTGGATTTGATTTTCGACGATTCCATTATGTTTGGAATGTCGAATTTAGTGGGGCAGCATATATAGTTTGTGCATACAGGGTCCTGAACGAATCTCAAGAATTGATTTCGAGCTTTTGAAATTGTTTGGCATTTGTTGTGTTCTAGTGCTGTTTTAGGCCTCGCTTTAGCGAGTGACTAATTGCTAAAGTGAGTGAATACTTGCTATAGTGATCTGTCGCTAAAGCTATCAGGCTTCGCTTTAGCGAAACTCACACTTCTTGTGGGTTTCATTGTGGCGATGCCTTGTCACTTTTGCGATATCAGAGGGCTGAATTTGAGATCCTGATTATGCATTTTAAATATTTTCTCCATTTTTAAACATTGAGAGCTTGACTTGGATGATTTTTACTTTGTTTTATGAAGTATTTTAACGAAAAACGTATTTTCAATTCTCCTTTTTATTACCCATTAATTATTCCTTGATTTAACATCAATTTTGGATTTTCAATCAAGGAAATTGAGGACTTTTTGTGGACTTGAATTTTTCACAAAAATGGTGATTCTGAGCTAATTTTAGCTTCATTTTCGCAATGATTTTCACTAATAGTTATAGATTCCTAACTATGAGAAGAATATTTCCATCTAAAAATTTTTAGATTTTGATCTCGATTTCTTGTAGTGAATTTTTGGACGATTTTGCATTTTCCTTAAATTGCTTGATTTTGTCTCATTACATTTTAATTATGATTGTGAATTCATTTTTGAATAGATTGCGGTGTTTTAGACGATTCAGAAAGTGAATAGAATGGACTATTGTTGGATTGATTGGTTGGCTAATTTGAGGTAAGTGGATACTTAACATTGTTGAGTTTAATTGAACTTGATTTCTTCCTTTCTTTGTGTATGTTTGAGGATTAGTAACATGAATTTGTAGATACGATTGGGTAATGGGATGTTGATATGATAACATGCATAATTGACTCTTGAATTGATGTGTGCTTATTATGATAATGTGAATTGAGTTTGTAATACTAATTGTTGAAATGTAGAAGTTGTTCATATCAATCTAATTGTTGAAATTTGACTCATGTTGAAATAACTATTGAAGTACTTTATATGTGACGTTGAGCTAATTGTTTAATCTAGCATTCATCGAATTTATTGCAATGAATACTTGAGGAATGTGGATCCATTGAACAGTAGCCTAAGCTATGATGATAAAAAGGCAATTGAAAACTTGAGCTATGATATGATGTGACTATTATTTTGATGATTAAGCAAGTGTTGAAAACACAATGAGAATAATTGTTGATTATTAAATAAATGACTTATGTGGACATTTTACATATTCTCATGCTTATGAAAGTGATTATTGTGTTTTGGTGACATAAATTTACTTGATGTCCCATTGATGATGAAAAATCAAACAAATGGTTCTGGCAAGAAAAGAAAGAAAAAGAAAAAAAATCAAAGGAAAACGGTTCCAACTAGACATGGAAGAAAAAGAAAAGAAAAACTGAAGGGAAATGGTTCTAGCTAGAAAACAAAAGCTGAAAAAGTAGTTTTGGCTAGATAAGAAAGTAAATGCTGATGGAAAAATGATTCCATTGGATACATGGTCCATGTGTGGCCCTGATTGGTTCCGATTTGGTTATATAACAAAATGTATAGCGTATGACAAACACGCATCACGATTACTTGACATTGCATTGTGTTGCTTCCATATCATGTCATTTCATGCCATTCGATCTCCTTCCTTGCTCTAAATGTGTTAAACTGTACTAAGTGTGATATCTTGTTTGACTCTGAACTTGTAATTTATTGGGATTGATTTGTTGATATGTTGTGGATTGAGACTTTGACTATATATATTATCTATACTATGTGTAATGACCCGACCTAGGGCCTAGTCGTCACACAACGAATGAGATATCCGAAGGTACCTCACTTAAGCCATCTTAAATATCTTAAGCATTCATAGGCAATGCCATAAGATAAAATAAAAAACTTAGGAGAAACGGGGCTAAGGGCGATTAAGTACAACCATGTCATATGTGTCCAACAATACCTCTAACATAAACTTGGCGGGGGCTAAGACATGTTCAAGCTCACCCTCAACATACAATCATAACAATCAGAATGTCACAATTGAAAACAAAATTATCTTAATACATCAAACTAGAAATAACACTAGGACATCATCCTCGAACTAGACTCATCAACTTCCATTGCGACACTGTAATGCTAGCCACGTGGAGGATATCGAGGTGCACCAGTCCCTATATGATTAAATCATGTAGGCATAGAAGTATGTGTTAGTACTTTCAATATACTGGTATGTAGGTATACGATGCATGACATGTAAACAATGATGAGATGATTCATGCCAAGTCTCATGCTAAAACCATACATTTACAAAGGCATTGGTAAGACACATAATCATGCAAATATCATTTAAACATAAAGAGGCAACTTTAGAAAGAACTTAACTAGTAGGATGCATGGATGAACATAGTCATGAATAAGAAAATCAAAATAAATTTGGAACATGCATGCGGGTGATCATTTAAACGTTTTACTTTAGCCATTAAACATGAGATAATATATATGAGAATTAAAGAATTTACCCTTACTTGAATACATGATGAGGCACATAGACTTAAGTTAGTGAGAAACACATATTGTTATGAATAATTAAAATACTATCATCCTTGGGTGAATAATACATCACTTTACATAAAATATTATTTTATTATAAAAGAAACATTAGTAGTCATAGTGTACACCACCTTATATGTTTGTAAACATAGCCATGTACCTTTAGAAGAAATACTATTTGAACTTTTGAAGCAACGAGTCATAGGAATTTTAAAACAACTTTGAACTTAATATGAAGGAACCATGATAAATCATCATAAAAGAACACCTTGGGAACATGGACATATGTGAGAGCACTGTTTAACCGACATAAACCATGTGAGATAAACCATGAAGTCTCGATATTTTTCCTATACCAGAAGAAAGGGGGAGATCACTTGCCAGGGTGACCTCCTAAGATACCTAAGTGGATCAACTAAAGCCTACTATTGAGCAACCTCTACTATTGGTTGGACTAAAAATCAACCTCTACTAGCAGGTGACTTCTATTTTCTACGGTGGCATATAGTTATGAGATAATTTTATTATACTAATGGTTTCATACCTCTCCTAACGGGGAGCTTTCGCATTCATCCTAAGGTCCATTCGATGCTAAGTATAGCTCTCACAGAATAATATAAGCATGAATCATATAGTCATTAATTATGGATAGGTATTCTACTAACCCATCCCATAAGCATTTAGAACGTTAATTATCATCATCATAAGGATAGCTCCTAAATCTTGTCTATGCCTCTACTAACGGGCTATCATCATCTCATAATCATAATTAGGTGAAGAAGCTCACATTTCAATCATTCGTTCATTCTTGACCTTAATATCATTCTAAGAATATATCATGTCATGGGATATCTCATGATGCAATGCACTACCACATTTAATTTAGCTTTAAGATCTTGAAACTTGAAGAAAATATACATACGCATATGTATCAATGACAATGAACTCATGCTTGAAGTAACCCATAAACCAATTCACAAATTCATTACTTGAAATCATTGAGATATATGAGTCTACACACCAATTCATGAAATTCATATGATTTAGTCTTAATTGATATACAATAAAAATAAAGGAAGTATGAATTTAAGTAAAATCAAGCAATCCTCTATCAACTTATAACCCAAAAGTTCATAAGAAAAAATCACAATTAGTCATGGAATCATGAAAATTACTAGCTATTCATGTATAAAATTAGTAGGATTCACCAATTTAAAAGATAATTTAAGAAACCCATATCATAATTTTCATGACCCCCAAATTGGCTTGTAAGAAGCCTCAAATAAATTCAAAATTTCAACTAAGACAACTTTGTTTATAGTTTCTCATGTATATAGATAGTAGAATCCATCAATTTAGCTCCAATTTCAGGAAACCCATTAAATATCTTTAAAACCCTAACTTTCATAATATAGGAATTCAAAATATAACATCTATCCCATGAAATTAAACGTTATTTTATAATAATATAGGTTAACTAACATCAATAGATTCATAATATAAAATATTGGAATCATATTATGAAAACCCATGAAGAATTACATACTTGAAATTAAAGAATGAAGTAGAAAATAATTTGGGTCTCCAAGGGTGAAAGGATCCCATGGATGAAACTGGATGAAACCTATATGCCTTAGCCGAAGATCTATGGAGAAATTAGGAACTTTGGTGAAGAAGTACAAAAACCCTAGCCTTACCTTCAATAGAGAACCTTGGGAGGTTGAGAGGATATTTGGGAATTAGGTTTTGAACAATGGTTTAGGAATGGGGAGTATAAAACTGACATGGGACATAATAGAGGCAAAAACGATGTAGCATTGAGTTTAGGATGCGAGGAAAGGATGCCAGATCGATTCTAGAAAGCCCATTTATGAGACAAAAGGCTATCCACGGGTCATAAGGTAGGTCGAATGTACAGGCAGCGTGATAGTGCTTCACTAAAATGGTCGTAAATTTTTTGTTTGAACTCCAATTGAAGTGAAATCGGTGAAGTTAGAAAGATAATTCAAAGAGCCTTCATTTGGTAGATCATTCAACATCTAATTCATTATGTTATAAGAGATATGATATTTAAAATAGACATATATACGAACTCATGCTAGAACTTAGGTGTTGGTATCGTTTGCACTCAATTTGATAGAAGAGGGGCTTAAAATTGCATGAGGGGTCATGAAGGGGATATATAAGGATGTTAAGGGTTTAAGGGAATAGGAAAGGTGGAAAGTACCTTAATGAATTGTCATTCCAAACCACGAGATCCCAATTTATGTACAAAGAAGCATGGCGTACTATTGTTCGTAAGCAAAGATCCAGAAGCCATTATTTTTCTCCCCAAAATCATGGACCTTCTTACAACCTGCAGAATAGATCACGAGCCGTGAAAAACCATCATACTACTCTTCCATAATTAACCAAAATTTCAATCTCCAGGACCTCATTTACGACTATACATAACGATCCGTAAAACACTTTACAACCTGTAATCCTTTTTGTACTTCTTTTCCAAACTTCGATTTCCCTAAGGCCCAATCCACAAGGCCTTTATACGATCTGTGAATCAAACAATAACCAGTACTTAGGTCTCGTGGTTTCAATCCAATGACCAAATCTCAACTTTTTTCCTTAGTCTCAACTTCAAACTCATGGGTCGTTACATTATGCATGCTAGACTTTTTTGTATGCAGGTTTTATAGTTTGGAGGTATGTTGTTGGGATGGAAGGAGTACTCGACTTCTTTGTTCTCTACCTTTTGTTTAGTCCCTCTTGTTGGGTACTTTTGGTAGTCACCCTTGTTTTATGCACATGTGTAGGTTGTGAGCTCGGATCCTGTTGATGTTCCCATTTCTCTTCGAATCGAATGTGATAGATTGAGAGGTAGTTTCTTGTTTCTCTAGCCTACTCTCAAGAATGTCGGACTTCCTTATTACTTTTGTTCTATTTGAGAAACAAAGACTATTGAAACTTGTATTATTTCCTTTCATACTTTGTTGTATTATAGACTTTTACACTTGACACCAATTCTGAGATAGTTTTAGATTTGGTTATGATCCTTTATGTTTTATCCTATGTTATTTAGATTGGATTATTGTTTTAACTTTTGCATTATTCTATTACTATCTGTTTAAGTGGACTTACTTAGGTGGACTAAAGGCAAGTGACATCATACCTAATTTCGAGTTGTGACAGTTTTGGTTTCAAAGCCATAGGTTCATAGGTCTCACATATTTACAAGCCCAGTTGAATAGAATCTCAACGATAGGCTTGGAGATATCCGTTGCTTATCTTCGAAAGTCTCTGGAGACTATTAGGAAAATTCTCTTTTACTTTTTTCAGTTTAGTCATGTGTGGATTCTTGAGTTAGTGCTGAGTGTCACCTGTTCTCTTGACAGATGGCCAGGACTAGGGCATCAGTTTTTGATAGAGGAGAGAGAACCCTTGAGATTGTTACTAAGACCCAGCTGGGGATAGAGGCAAAGGTAGAGATGGAGATCGAGGTAGGGGCCGGGGTCGAGGAACAACTCTAGCTCGGGACTATGAGGGGGGTATCTCCCCTGAGCCCAAGCCTGAGGTTAGAAGAGATCAGACCCCTCCCAAGTATGCAGCTACATCATTGTTAATGGATACTTTTCCAAGGGTGTTAAATGTACTTCAAGACATGGCACAGACTGGTAGTGCCATAGGTACCCTGGGAGGCTAAAAATATCAGGTAGATAGACATAATCCTATTCAAGAAAACACTATTCTTGCTCAGGTGGGCTAACCATCATTGGTTCCTGCACCAGTACAGATTGCTCCTAAGCCAATAATTAGGTTGACGATCAACAGAGCTATGAGTGATTTTAGAAGATGAAACCACCCCAGTTCCAAGGTGGTAAGGATGAGAATCTTGTATAAGTTTTTGACTTTATGCCATGAGATGTTGGAGGCTCTGGGCCTAGTTGATCCTCGGAGTGTCAGATTTGTTGCTTTTCAGCTTAAAAGTGTCGCTAGAGAGTGGTGGAGGACATATATGAAATCTAGACCATCTAGATCTCCTTCAATAGAGTAGGGTGTATCATTAGATGCTTTTAGAGCCAATTCATCCCTTGTAGTGTTCGAGAGGACATCAGATGAGATTTGAGAGTTTGACTCAGAGAGTATAACTATTGCTGAGTATAAGACCTGGTTTGTCAATTGTCTCACCATGCTTTATCCCAGATTCTTACAGGGGTGGAGAGAGTCCACAGATTTATGAGTGTCACGATCCAATCCTAAGGCCTTGATGTGACATGGTGAATGAGGAACCCAAAGGAACCCCAAACAAGCATCTTAAGTATGCATAGCACATCCTTGTATGGGAAGGTATAAATACACATCAACAATAAAAAAAATTGGAGAAAACAAGACTTTGGACTCGATCTATGGGGATGTCATGGGGAAGAGGATTGTATAGATCACATAACAAGTAATGTCTAAGGTACGGGTAAGTATAAATCACACTATGAGGTAATAGGGACTTAGGGCTTCTATCTCAACAACAAGCATTTAACACATAAGAGGGAATAAGGGACTAAGGGAAAGTCTTCAATATTACATAGACATAATAAGAGTCGAGCTCATACATACAAATCCATATCCATATCCATATCCATATCCATATCCATATCCATATCCAATAATACCTTTAACAAAGAGTGAAACGGGGGCCAAGACATCTATTGGGCTTACCCTCAAAAGATAAACATCAATAGACAAGCCTTAATAAGCATGAAAGTAAATAGACATTGTCCCCAAATTTGGAGGACTCACCAAAAGTGATCTTCAACAGAACCATCTAGCCACGTGGAGGATGAGGATGGATAGGAGCTTCATTCGCTACATGGTTAGATCATATAGGAAAAAAATTATGCATTTGTACTTGGAATGTACCAAGTATGCGGGGTGTAATGCAACAAAGAACATAAGTCATAATTAAATAATATGCATAATCATGAACAATGAGTATTGGTTCAATATGTCATGAATGCTCTATGCTTTAGTCAAAATACGTATGAGGAATAATCAGGTCATATAACATATTATACATAGATGGGAAGAGACCATAACCAACATGTGAGACTAAGTGAGCTACTACTTGGAATTTGATTTTTACCCCACACTAAACTAAGAGTGGTCTACTTTGCCAAGATAAACCCACACTCACTTTATAGGAACTCCCCCATTTTATTAAGTGCTTCATAAAAACCTTACGTGAACACCACCCTTTTCAGTAACATATGATAAGAACCTTACGGGAATACCACCCTTTTTGGTATTTAATTATATGTGTCATACAAAAACACCACCCTTTTTGGTCAATCATGCAACAAAAGCTATATGGATCTATTAGCTAATTCACAAACCTATGGTGGCAACATAGTTATGGGAACATGGTTATCTACCAAGGTCCTCTCAGTGATAGGTCATAATCCCAAGCGATACTCAAATAATACCTAAGTCATAATATGCAAAGCATCATAATATCATAATTATATCATAGAGTGACTCATCAAAACCAAAGCTTCATAATACTAATGATAGGACTTCATAACTTTCATAACGTCCACAATATTCTCAAATCTCATAGCATGAAAAAGTACCCTTCAAAATTCATATCATTCATAGTTGCACAACTTGCCATAAGGCCCTCAACAGCATAGAAGCTTGACATACATCTCTAATCAAATCATGGTGGGTACATATACATAAGTTTAAAACCATGCAATTCAAGAGTAAAGGACATGAAAGAAGTAGAATAAAATCACTTGAGCATTATTCAAAAGAACCCACCAAAAGCATCATAAGACTTAGCTAGGATATTATCAAACCCTCACAAAAATTCATCAATTTCATATGGAATTTCAATGCAATATAATGTACAACGGTAGATTACTATAAATTGCTTCATAATGTCATCATATAAAATAGTTGATGAACTTTCATAAATTTCCATAACTTAAAATAGAATAAAAGGAAGAATGGTAGAGCTTTGTAGAGGAAAGGACTCCACAATTACAAACTCACATACCTTGGTGTGATTTTAGGGGAAGAAATCTGATTTGAAAGTGGAGAATCCGAAACCCTAGGTTGCACCTCACACTTGAACATCTTGAGGGAGCTTGAAGTATTTGGGAGGGATTTAGACTTAAGAATATATTGAATGGAGGATATGAAGTAGATTAGGGTTGTTTTAAGGCTAAGAAGGGCTTATTTTAAGGCCTAAACGATGTGGTATAAGCATATAATGATACAAAATGATGAAATTGTCCTCCTTAAAAATCTGTCGGATAGGCCCAACCACCATGCACTCGTAGAACTTCTACACCATAACATTAGTTATCTTTCATCCTCATAACATAGTTCTCTCCCAAGGTTGTGCTATATGAATTTGATCTCTAGACAATGAATAGTCGTGAGAGAGAGCCCAACAATTCTAATCCAATGAAGGTATTAATTGGGTGACCAACTAGCGAACACTACCCTCAAGCATGTGTTACCTCTAACAATAGTGTCAAGTGTGAGAATAGTAGCTGTGATAGTAGAGAACTCCAGAAAATAGCACAAATGGGCCTAAAGGCCCTTAAGGTCAATCACATAAAGTCGAACAGATCCTCATCGAAAAGATAACTATCGAGACTATCGAGAAGCTGCAATCCTCCAGGCCAATCCCCATACAAGCATTTTAGTAAGATTCACACTTGTGGGGTACTAGGATACCCTAACCGCTAAAATTCATCTTTTGTCTGGCTCAAAGTACTCCCTCTCTGGTTCTCATAATTGAAACTCCTCTAATAATCTAGTTTCCATCCATTACACCTTTCTCTACATACGATTACTCATTTGGTCATCAAAACAATGTGAATCATAATCCACCTATTAAATTCAACACATTCACCATAAAATAAAGACTAAAACCAACATCGGCAAGGTATCATGACTTTTTGAATCATTCACTCATGCTCCAGAAACCATTATTAGTACAAAAATATTATTAGAAATTACATTATCACTATCTGCAACTATAATTTATAATACCTCCTAAGTGAAGTGCTACTATCCTAGGCCAATAGCACAAATTTCAATCCTGATAGTGCTTTTCCCACTGGCCACCACTATTGAATCAGAAACCAATCTTAATCATAAGCAACTATTCACATGACATATCTCAGCCTCCATTCAAACATTCATTCCCTTATGTCAAAACATAACCCTTAATACCCCAATAATTATGTATATCATAAGTGGGTAACCCTTACTTATAACCAAGTGTCTCGATAACTCATCATGATAGTCTACATTAACTGTCACTAGCAAAGTGCTATCCACCTAATTCAAAGTTATCAATAATCATGATTAGACAATCCAACCTAGCATGAAAATATAGAATCTTTCATATATCAATGTCTGTCATCCAACTCAAGCTAGAAAGTATTTGATAATCTTTAATAACTCGGTGCCAATCCCGCCTATCTCATATTATTACTTATGGACTTAAAGCGACAAAGTCATACCATCCTTAACTCTAAATAACAGTCCTATACTTACTAGCTCATCTTCATCACATTTCTTAGCTTGTATCCCTATACAATGCTCTTAGCATGTGTGAATGCTTAACCCATACTCATGACCCAATCCTAAATGTTCAATTCTTTGATGCCCAAGGATTTTATATTTTTCTAGCCCATTTATCATTGCTACTCCTTAGCCAAAACTCTATTGCGGATTGCCTATTACTTTACACCAAACTACTGAGATGAAATATTATTAATCTCTTCCATGATCATAAGTAATAGAATTTACCACTGAAGTCATGCACCAGCTCTTCTAATGCTCAATAACCAACATAATCAGTCATCTTATTACTTGGACAATTTGTGTCTTGACAAAACCATGTTCTACGAATGCAAGCTTATAATGAAAAACACGAATCTAATTCACCATGTAAACGAATTCCTTTATCAATCAACCTTAACCCATACCATAAAGGTTTTTGGAGATTGTATACCTTAGTGTATCATTAATCATGTCATGCCTTTCAATAGAAACCTAAGGTGTACCAGCGACCAAATTCAATACCACCAAAAAAAACTATCCCCATACTTGAACAAAAAATTTGTAGACTTCTATGCAAGATTTTTTCCCATTAGTTTTTAGTCTATCTGATGCACATGTAATCATATTACCACAACTTGAATATGACAAATAGGCCACGTCACTCTCACAAAACTGATCTTATGTTGTTAGATACTTAATGAGCCATCCAACTTTTCTGTATATAATCACTTAATGCATTCTCAATTGCTTTTGAGTCACCAAACCAATTAAAATACCCTTACTTCCACAAGCTTATATATCAATTGACATACATTCTCATTGGCTTACAATGAAGTCACTAGTCCCTAGATAGATTTCCAAAATACAATTTACACTTAAATACATTAATACCAACACCAAGATCCACCACTATGAATTTTCTTATGATCAATCCCTAACTTAAGCATCTGTATTAATAACTTGTTGGTTTCTCAATGTGACTACAATATCAAACCCCATTGTCTGAGTAGGTTAAATAATTAATGATTCTTTAGAAGCTAGTATTCGCACTTGACAGTCGATATCTCCACTCTCACATATTACAACTTTAGAAAGCCCTTTAACTCCACCAATAAAACATGTCAAACCCAATGACAACCTCGTATTCAAATAACCCATACTCTTTTTCCTATAGAATAATTACCAACCATTACCATTTAAGTTTGACTTTAGTACTAACTTAACTTACCATCCTGCATGCTACACACTAGAAAAGAATTAGGTTATATGGTGATACTAAGTTAGAAAATCATGGGGAACGCAATGCTCTAGTTTCTGTCCATATTGATTGCACTCGTGTGTTAGTTAGTTTTACTTTTCCATTGATTATTTCAAACCCCCCTCCCCCTCCTTTGGGGAAGTAAGTTGGTTAATCACTCAAATTGCAGCCATTAAATTCTATGGAGTCTATGTATTCCTTGGGGTTCGACCCTAACCTTGGTTAGATTCTATTTCTTGATAATGACCACTTTATCCTCAAAAAGGAGGTGCAACATGGGAGATATCAGTAGACAAAGTATGTGTTAGTACATTTGAAGGTACTAAGTATGCAGACATGCAAATGCTTATGAACTCATTAACCTACAATCAATGTTAGATGACAAGAGAACATATATAGGAAGGAGTGTATACAAGAAAGAATATAATATCAAAATTCCATGAAATCTATGATGCATGAATGCCAAAATACTTTGTACATAGCAGGGTTCTGACCCCAACCAACATAAGACCAAGTGAGCTATAACTTGGAACACCATTGTCTTCCACACAACGAATAAAGAGGTGACCTACTTGCTAACGGTAGATCCTTGTCTTAATCATCCCATAAAAGGGCATAAACATGAACCTATGTAGGCATATTGTTATGAGAAAGGATGACTTTATATAAGGTCCCTTTAGGTCGATCCCCCACCTCCAATTCTATCTGATGCTAAGTCAACATACCACGAGAATACATATACATATACGGGCTTGAAAAAGAGGCATAAGTCTTTCAAATCATTTACATGCATACTTAGTCTTAAAGGCCTAACATACTTCATAATCATGTGTACTTGAGCTAGAAAGCCAAATCATACTTCATGTCATACTTTCATGCATAGGAATAGCTCCTAGTTCTTATATATAGTGGTTTAAACATCCATAATTGCTCAAAGAGCCATATCATAGACATTATGTGATCAAATATCATGTCATAACTATACTTGCCTTGAAAACATAGTCATAATCATAATTGGATCTTAAATCACATCGTGAACTTCATCAAAATAAAGTTCATGCATGCATATGCCATGAATGATGAAAAAATAGCATGGGTAATAGAGATTCATATTTAAGATAACATTATAAGATGAAATCAAAGTAACTCCATGAAGAAGTACACAATCAAAGCATACTTGAGTTTACCCATGCCTAAATTCAACATTTGAAAGGGACGTGCATATTCAAACCTTCATAATATCAATGCAATTAAACGTAATAGGCTTAAATCACTTTTGAACACCAATTAAGTACAACTCATATCACAATTGAATCAAATCAACACTAATTTAAAAGACCCATACTCAAAGTAAGCTTGAAATTTTTAAATTAAGAAGTGAGAAGTGTTTTGGGGTCTTTATGATTGAAAGGGATCATGAATCAGTCTCACATACCTTAGATAATTGGAATAATTAAGAGGAATTTGATTTGAGAAGAAGACCCTCCTTGAATTCCCAAGTTGAATCTTCAAGGTCACACTTGAAGCGAGTTCCTAGAAGAAGAGAAATTTCTAGAGTTCTAAGTGTAATGAATGAAATTGAATAAGGATGAAGAAGTATAGGTCTTTTCATGGGTTTTTAATAGGTTAGAAAGTCATAAACAAGCCTTAAAAGTAATCAAAATTATGAGAAAGCCATTAATGAATCGAGCACTCAAAAGTGCCCAGGGGTCTCGTGACAGGGCACCATGACTCGTACAAGGGACCATGGACCATACAAAGTCTGTGTTAGGGGTCCTATGACACTTAGAAATATTTTCAGACCAAGGACATCTCCACTGAAGGCTTCATAGTCCATATAAAGATTCACTGATTATACACGGTGATTACAAATGACCCAAGTTCTAAGATCGTATTTTATATATAGAATAATATTTTTGGGAGAGGGCTTCATGAGACACCCCACCATGGCTCGTGGTAGGTTGCATGAGATCTCACCATGGCTCATAGTGGGATGTACAACTCGTATGGAGTCTCCTTGTGGCTGTCTTATCCAATTTCTTGGCTTGAAGGTTGGGGTACCTTCCAAGAGCCCCTCCCAGGGCCAGTGGTGAGGACCATGGCTCGTGGGAGGTTCCATGGAGAGCCACCAATCCCAAAACTCCTTCTTAGGCCAGACGAAGCCATACATAAGCACCTCGTGTGTCACAAACCTCTGGAACTTAATTTTAAGCATTGATAAGGTCTCGCGAGGTCCGGATCCTTACATATATGCATAGTACCATCCTTTTTCTTCATAAATAAAATAAGAGCACCCCAGGGAGATACAGTCGGAAAAATAAACCCTCTTTCAACAAATCCTCCATATTCTCCTTTAACTCCTTCAATTCGGTTGGAGTCATCCGACAATGGGCAATAGATATGGGTTTAGTGCCTGGCTCTACATCAATCACAAAGTCAATATCACGATACGGTGGAACACAAGGTAAGTTAGTTGGGAACGTATCCACAATCTCTCTAGCAATTCTGGTGGTCTCCAATGATGGTGGTTCCTTAGAACAGGAATGAAAATGAGAAAAATATGCTAACCATCCCTTCTCCATCAATCGAAAGGCATTCATATAAGAAATAACACCCTTAAGATAGGAGCTAGGTGCTCTAGTACATACAACTGAGACGATTCAAGGCAAGCTAGTATCACAATCTTCGCATGACAGTCAAGAATAGCACGATAAGGTAACAACCAATCCATGCCCAATATCACATCGAAATCAACCATATACAACAATATCAAGTCACCAATAGCACCTCTTCCTATAAAAGTCAAAATACAACCCCAATATGCCCAATTCACAACTAAAGATTCACCTATACAGGTGGAAACACATATAGGCTCGGCAAGCGGCTCGCACATAATATCAATATCAAAAGCAAAATGGGCTGACATATAGGAATAAGTAGAGCCTGGACCAAATAGAACATGAAGCTGAATGATGGCACATGGAACTGTACCTGTGATAACCACATAAAAAGGTCTCTGCCTTGACTCTATCTGGGATAATATAGCAGACTTTATGGCCTACATTAGCCTGTGGGCCTCCATAGGCTCCACCTCTCACTATATTTGGTTTTGGATCTTCCAAATCATTCTCGTAGGAGATCCAGACCCATTTTTTCTAATCCTTCAAGAAATTTTCAGAAAGGGAACTATCTAGGTTTCATAGAGGTGCGGTAGTTAATATATTAGAGGATCCTTACCAGAACAACCCCTTTTTCAATTAATACATGATAAGATGTCTTATGGGAACTCTATCCTTTTCGATTATGATTTACGCATGTACCATATAGGGACCTTACCTTTTTTAGTTAATCATGCACAAAGCAAATCACAAACCTATAGTGGAAACATAGGTAAGTGACAAGGTTATCCAACCAAGGTTCTCTTGATGCTAAGTCGATACCCCACAAAATACTCAAATCATATACATAATCATATCATACACGACTTTATAATTCATAGTAGTATAATATGAGTAGCTCATCGAATAATTACATCAAAACAACAAAGAAAGGCTTCGTATCATTCATAACTTTCACAACATTCTCGTAGATTCATAGCATGCTTATTAGTCCTTAAACATTCAATACACTATAATGTGCATATCTTGCCATAAGACTTTCATCAACATAAGAAGGTTGTCACATAACTTTAGTCAAAACATGATGCTTATATGCATATGATCTTAAAACCATGAAATTCAAGAGTATAGGATATGAAGAAGGTAAAACAAAATCATTTGAAAAGCATTAAAAGCAACCAATCATTAACATAGTAAAACCCTTAACTTGGGAATCATGAAATACATCTCAAAATTCATATTACTCATAATACCATATCATGCATAGCTTTAATAGTCATGAATCAACTCAAACAGGATAAACCCTGATAGGTTTTCATATAAAACCAAAACAATACTTGACAAAAACCCAACTTAAATCATGTTCATAATGAATAATAGGAATGACCCATAAAGTATCAAACCTTGAAATCATGAAATCTTATCAAAAAGGAGAGTTGGGCTTTATGGGTGGAAGAACCCATGAATGAAAGACCCGCATACCTTAAAACTTTGAAATTACTTGATGGAAACTATAGGAGGCTTGAAGGATTCACTTGAATTCTTAAACTTTAACGAAAGCTCTTGAAAGTCTTGGAATTGATTGAGGAATTTTGGTGAGGATTTGAGAGGATTTTAGCCGTGTTTGAGTAAGAATTAGAGCTAAAATGGTTGAAATATTTGAGGAATCCGATTTATAAGGGTGTTGGGTTACGACCCAACTGTCTTCACTTGAAACTGGAAAAGTTCAGATAATTTTACATACAGAGGGAACAAGGGCACGACGCGTCTTGGATATTAGATAGTATATTATCGTGCAAAGTTCAATTTTTCCCTCTTTTGGCTTAGGAATGGGTTTTGGCCATTTCTGTATTATGGGGGAACAAGTGGGAGATGTGGATTGGTCGCTCACTTTTTGGGTTAAGTCTAAGATCAACTGAAAAATTAGTTTTTGATACGATTTTCCTAAAAATCAAAGGTAACCCTTCTCCTACACAATTTTGCCTCCTAAAAAAAGAATACGAAGTCAGATTCACCAAATTACACATGGATTATACGATATTCAAGAAATACACCATAAGGACATTCTGAGTCATGTGGGAGGCGTTATAATATCTTCCCCTTGAGAATATTCGTCTCCGATGTGATGGAAACAAACTCAAGAAGAGTGACTAGATGACTTTCGGCCCACATAAATGCATTTGTGCAACGTAAAGATCATTTCCACAAAAAGTTCCAAACTTATGTATCAAAAATCATCAAAGCTTGTCACTGTGAGTATGTATGCATGCAACATGACATAGAAGGATTAAATCACATGACTTGAAGACATATATATGATTATCTTATTACCTTAGGCTTGAGCATAGTGGAAGAGATAAGAATATCAATACTTCATGTCCGCTATGGCTTCCCATGTGGAACTTTCGACTTGTTGGTTCCTCCAAAGGAATTTGATGGATGCTATATATTTGTTTCTCAGCCTCTTCACTTTCCTATCCAATATCTCAATTGGAACTTCTTCACATGAAAATTTCTCCTCAACACTAACAACCTCCAAATGCACAATGGAGTTTGGGTAATGTACAGACTTTCTCAACATAGACGCTTAAAAGACTAGAAGAACTATACTCATCCCCATAGGCAACTTTAACTCATACACAACCTTACCAGTTTTCCTAAATGTTCTATAGGGCTCTTCATACCTTGGGCTCAACTTTCCATTCTTTCCAAATCGAACTACACCCTTCATCGGTGAGACCGTAAAATATACCCAATCATCAACACT
This sequence comes from Solanum clarkiae, assembly GCA_011800125.2. Lineage (NCBI taxonomy): Eukaryota > Viridiplantae > Streptophyta > Magnoliopsida > Solanales > Solanaceae > Solanum > Solanum clarkiae. Next base: position 12,788,814 of record JAABOM020000002.1, read on the forward strand.
AAACTCAAGATCTCTTCTCCTCTCATCAGAGTAGGATTTGTGCCTACTTTGAGCCATCTTTAATTTTTCCTTGATCAACCTCACCTTTTCTAAAGCTTTCATAATCAAATTTAGACCTAATAAATCTATTTCTCCTACTTCGAACCACCCAGCCGGTGATCTACAACATCTACCATATAGAGCTTCAAAGACAACTATCCCGATGCTAGAGTGATAGCTATTATTGTAGGTAAACTCAATAAGTGGAAAATTCTCATCCTAACTACCTTTAAGTTCCAAATCATAAGCCCTAAGCGTATCCTTAACAATTTGAATGGTTCTTTCAGGTTGACCACACATTTGTGGGTGAAAGGTCGTGCTAAGCTTGACTTTAGTACCAAGACCACTTTGGAAAGATCTCAAAAGTGTGAAGTGAATTGAGTACCACGATCTAAAGTAATAAACAATGAAACCCTATGCAATATAACCAACTTATGGATGTATATTTTGGCATAATCCTCGGCACCACAAGTCATTTTAACTAGTAGGAAGTGAGCCGATTTTGTAATTCTACTAAAAATAACCTATATGGAATCAAAATACCTTTTAGCCTTAGGAAAAATAATCACAAAATCTATGTTGATCTCTTCCTACTTTCAAGTAGGGATCTCAATATCTTGGGCTAGGTGACCTAGCCTTTGATGTTCGGTTTTAACTTACTGGCAATTGCGATATTTGGCTACAAACCTTGCAATATTGCTTTTTATACCACCCCACTAATACACTTCTCTCAAATATCTATACATCTTTATAGAACCGGGGTGAATAGAATAGGATGAGTTATGTGCCTCTTTCAAAATTAACTCCTTTAACCAATCAATATTTGGTACATACAATCTACCTTGGTATCTAAGGATACCATCTCCCCTTTGGGAGAAAACCTCTACCTTACGCTTGTTTACAAATGATTTCAATTCTAATAAAGAAGGATCAAGGTCTTGCTTGGATTTGACCTCTTCAACCAAAGAAGACTTAGAACCATCTATAACCATTATACCTCCATTTTCGTCTTCATTCAAACCTAACCCCCAATCTAGCCAACCGGTGGACTTCTTTTGCCAATTCGTTCATAGTGTCATCAATATGAGCCACACTTCCCATGGACACGTTGCGAAAAAAATTGGCCACAACATTAGCCTTGCCTATACGATAATGCACACTCATATCATAATCCTTAAGGAGTTTCATCCACCTTCTTTGCCTCAAATTGAGACCTCTTTGGGTAAACACATATTGAAGACTCTTGTAGTCGATGAAGACATCTACATGAACCCTATACAAATAATGATGCCATTTTCATAAAGTAAATACCATGGCTGCTAGCTCAAGATCATGGGTAGGATAATATGCTCATTATTGGTACAGACATGAATTGACTAACAATATTGACTCCATAGGCAATATCTGGATGAGTCACAATAAAATAGTTCAATTTTCCAACTAATCTTCTGTGTCTTTTCAAATCATCAAAAGAGTCAGAATCGTTGTTAGTAAGATGTAGCTTAGGATCGTTGGTGTGCCACATGGTTTCACTCCCAACTTTCTAGTTTCTGCAAGTAGGCCAAACACATACTTTCTTTGAGATAAGAAAATTTTGTCTTTGCTTCTAGCTACTTCTACACCCAAGAAGTATTTCAACAGTCCCAATTTTTTTGTATGAAACATGGCATGTAAAAACTGTTTGAGAGAAGAAAGTCTACTACAATCATCTCTTGTAATAATAATATCGTCAATATAGACAACTAGGAGAATAGTACCGGTCACTGATTGTCTGTAAAAGACTGAGTGATTACACTTGCTCTTCTTCAATCCAAATTCTTGAACTACGTCCCTAAATTTTCCAAACCATGCATGAGGACTCTACTTTAGACCATATTAAGATTTTCTCTAATGAAAAACTTTTCCATACTTCCCTCAAGCAACAAATCTACGTGGTTTCTCCATATTCACCTCTTCATGGAGATCACCATGAAGAAAATCATTCTTGCTATCAAGCTGAAGTAAAGGCCAATATTGAGAAGCAACTACAATAAATTAATAAATGCACAGAGATGGGCATAACTACGGGGAAGAAAGTGTCGACACAATCTATCCTATAAGTTTGAGAATAGCCTTTAGCCATGAGTATAGCCTTAAGTCTTGCGATAGAACCATCAAGATTGACTTTGATGGTAAAGACCCATTTGCATCCTATAACTTTCTTTCCCTTGGATAAATCCATCAAATCCCAAGTGTGATTTTCATCTAGAGCATTATCTCTTCAAGCATTATTTCATGCCATCCAAGATTAGCCTAGGCTTCTTTCACTGTCTTGGGAATAGAGATAGAGTCTACAGAACGAATTAAAAAACTACATACAGGAGATAAGTGGTCATAAGAAATAAAGTTAGCAACAGAATATGTGGATTTACATTGACATCTACCTTTCCGAAGAGCAATAGAAAGGTTAATATTTCTCGAAGAATTAAGTGAAGAAGGAACTAACAATGATTGAGTTGATGTATGACAAGTATCATCCTACCCTACCTTTTCGAGTAAATTCGAGAAATTGATGGTCTTACTGGAACAGATGAAGCAGTTCTGGACGCATGCTAGTTGATTCTCAATAAGCAAACTAGAAGATGGAAGAACAACATCATCTAATTTTTTTCAGCATAAGTAACCTAATTGACCAACTACTCATCTTTCTCCACCCGAGTTGTAGAAACGGTAGGTGCATAGAAGAATGGGGTAGCTTCTGTAAATACCACATCAATAAACACTAGGTATTTGCCAAGTTCAATAGAGTAATATTGATACCCTTTTTGAAGTCGAGAATAGCGCAAGAAAATATTTTTTAACGCCTTAGATCCAATTTAGTAATGATGGTTGAACATCCCAAATATAACATGTGGTTCCAAAGACCTTAGGTTCTACAGGGAATAGTGATTTTTTTTGGGAAAAAGAACACTGTAAGGTATATTAGCTACCAACACAACTGATGGTATGTGATTAGTCAGAAAATATGATGTAGAGCCTACTCAACCACTATTTGTTTCGGGACTTTCAATCGGGTGTCCGAGATGTCTCTAGTAGATGTGTAATCACCCCCGGTTTAGGAGCCTTGAGTACAATAAAGTTGGCCTGAAAAATTCTCTGAAGTCTGGTTATCGGGGCATAGGTTGACATACGGCCAATAGGTTTCATTCTTAAACATTAGGAAAGGGACAATTTTCCAAGTATGGGATAACCCACGGACAAAGTGACGGTCTGTATATGGTTTTGTGAGTGGGAACCTAGACATGAAGGAAATTTGGAGTTCTCTGAAAGGAGACTTATAGAATTATCAAACGTACTAGGATACGACCCATAAGGTGCTTCATAGAACAGGCGAAGGATGTAGTGGAAAATGGCTAAGTTTGGATGGACTCTACGAGTCCAACTACAGCCTGTAAAAGATCGTACGACCCATAATATGTCTTCACAGCTTGCGATCCAGCAAAGTTGGTTTTCAGGAATTTCAGATGTATTATCTGGCGAAGGGACCTACGGCTCATGGATCAACTTACGACTCGTAAATGGGGTTTAATAAGTCGAATCTGACAGTTTTTAATAAGGAGAAATTTGGTCATTTTCATCATTGTTATTCTTAACCTATCGTTGTAAGAACAAAAAGAGGACCCTATATCAGCCTTCAAGTCTAATTCCATCATTCTTCACTCTCTAAATTCTCTAAGAAAAAAAGGACTCTCAAAAATAAATTAGAACAAGGCTAGGGTTTCCAAGGTTTCTTCCTCAAAGGTTTTAATTTCGTTTCTCTTTAGTTTCTCCAGTTATGTGAGCTGATTTATGGGTATCCTTCCACCCATAAAATTCCTTATCATGCATTTTATCTTTTCTTTAAGTTCCTCAAGTTAATGTGCATACTTGTAATGATTTCATGATATTTATGTTATTATTGATACTTATGATGTTTAACAACTATTTTGCGAAGTAAATATATGCATATTTTAAGAATGATGTTGATTCCATGATGGTTTTCAATGTGATAAATGTTGGGCATTTTTGATGTACCTTTCAAAGAGAAATTTCCTTATGAATTATGTGATTTATAATTGTTCCATTATAAAACTAAGTCCACCTAGTTTTCAAGTAAAGTTTTCTATGATTTATGATTATTAAGTAAGTTTTGGTGGTCAATTAGTTTCTTGATGTCTTCTCTGATGAGCTTGTCGGTGTTCCACCCGAGAGGAAAATAGATTTTTGATGGACCTCCTTCCTGATACTCAACTTATTTTCATTCCTCCCTATCGTATGGCCCCGGTGAAATTGAAAGAGTTAAAGGATCAATTGAAAGATTTATTGGAGTAGGGTTTCATTAGATCTAGCATGTCACCTTCGGGTGCACTGGTATTGTTTTTAAGGAAGAAGGATGACTCTTAGAATGTGTTTTGACTACAAAAAACTCGACAAAGTCACCATAAAGAAAAAGTATCCTCTACCAAGGATACTGACTTATTTGACCAATTATAAGGGGCTAGTCATTATTTAAGATTGATCTTTGGTCCCGATACCATCAAATGATGGTAAGGGAATATGATATCCTAAGACATCTTTTTGGTCTAGGTATGGGAATTTTGAATTTGTGGTGATATCTTTTGGCGTAGCTAATGCACCAGAAATTTATGGATCTTATGAATAGGGTCTTTAAACCCTATCTTGATATGTTTTTTGTGGTATTCATTGATGATATTTTGACTTAATCCTGGAGTGAGGAAGAACATATGAAACACTTGAGGGTAGTGTTGAAAACTTTTAGGATGATAGGTTCTTTGCTATGTTTGATAAATGTGAATTTTGGTTGAAAGAAACTGCATTTCTAGGGCATGTTGTGTTAGATGAAGGGATTAAAGTGGATCCTAAAAAGATGGAAGTGGTGAGAAATTGGCCTAGTCCCTTGACTCCAACGAATATTAGGAGTTTCATAGGCTTGGTAGGGTACTACTGGAGATTTTTTGAGGGTTTTTCTTCAATTGCTTCTCCTTTGACAAATTTAACACAAAAGAAGGTATTTGTATGGATCGATGAATGTGAAAAAAGTTTTCAAACTTTAAAGGACAAGCTTACATTTGCTCCTCTTTTGGCTTTACCGAATGGGTTAGAAGGGTTTGTGTGTATGGTGATGCTTCAATGATTGATTTGGGTGCGTGTTGATTCAAAGTGGTGAAGTCATTGCTTATGCTTCTAGGAAACTAAAAGGGCATCTAACATTGGGCTTCCTTGGAACAAATTCTATATTATTTGAAAGGAGCTCTTGCGTTGGCATACTATATAAAGACCATAAACATATTCGAATCTAATATTTTGCTGATGCAGATTGAGCTGGATCAAGAATTGATAGAAGATCGACCATTGTCTATTGCGTCTTTATTCGTTGAAATCTACTATCTTGGAGGAGTAAGAAACAAAATATTGTATCTTGATCTAATGCAGAGTCCAAGAGTTATGGCTCAGTCCACGTGTGAAATACTATGGATACAACACATTTTAGTTGAGTTTGTTCTTTTCCAACAAAACATTGTGTGATAATCAGGTTTCTCTACACATTGCCTCAAATCCAGTGTATCATGAATAGACAAAATACATTGAGGTTGATTGTCACATTGTTCGTGAGAAGATTCAAGAGAGCCCATAGTATCCTCCAACTTGGAGGGGACTGTTACAAAATGTACAATCGTATCTAGTATTCACTGCATAATCATAGGTATAGATATTTATGATATTTTCTAATGTTATTTTCTTAGATAGATTAAGCTAATGTCCATGTTTCATCCTGATGAAACATCTTTAGGACAAGCTCACTTGAAGGTGCTTTTGTTCTCTCAAATTCAACTTTTAACTGAAGTTTGAATATATCAGTGATCACCTCGAGAGTTGTGTATTTAAGAATAGAGTATTTTCGCTAATTAATGTATACTTTGTATAAGAATTATTGATTCATTCGATCTTTTCCTTATAGTAGAAATAATAAAGAATATGAAGAGCAAAAATTGGACACTATTGAAAGATTGAATGCAGGGAGATAGAAGACCAGTTCCTTTATGAGACAATATCAACGTGTGTACAAAAGTGATGCCGAAGGCGAAGATGTTGCAGAAGCTGCTGTGTTATTTGAAGAATCAGTGTAGTCTCTGGTCACTGTATAGTGCATTTCAGAAATCTGAGGACTGTTGGAGTCATATGGTGATGCAAATGAAGTAGTTGGTCCATATTGTGATGGACTGCAATATTTTGGCACAGGCATGTGTGGAGGGAGTGTGGGCAATGGAGCTTCAAAATTAAGCACCTGAATTGCTTGCCTAATAGAAGGCCTGCAATTGTTATCTGGATGAGCACACCATAAGCCAACAATTAGCAAATGCTCCATCACCTCTTCATTGAAGTCTGATGATAGTTTCGGATCAACTGCTTCAAGAAGATTTCTCATCCCATAAAGTCTCCAAACCCAATCGACAATGTTCACTTGATGCTCCTCCGCTTTAGGATCAATAGGTTTCCTTCCACAAGCTATTTCTAACAAGACAATCCCTAAGCTATAGACGTCTGTTTCCTTGCTAGCTTTGCCAGTGGTGACACATTCAGGAGCCATGTAACCCATCGTGCCTGCCAAAACTGTTGTTTGGGATCCCTTTTCATGGTCAACTAGCCTAGCTAAACCAAAATCCCCAAGTTTGGCATTGAAATTGGAATCCAACATAATATTGCTAGACTTTATGTCCCTATGCACGACACATTGTTCCCATTCTTCGTGTAGATAAAGCAACGCTGAGGCCAAGCCTTGAGCAATCTTGAACCTTATTGACCATGTCAAATGGCTTTTTCCCTTGAAAAGATGGTAATCTAAGCTTCCATTAGGCATAAACTCATAGACAAGTAGAAGTTCTCTTTTCTCATGGCACCAACCAATGAGTTGTACCAAGTGTTTATGTCTTAACCGGCTGATGATCCTTACTTCTGATGCATACTCTTTAATTCCTTGCTTCGACTCCCTTGAAACCCTCTTAACAGCAATATAGGAGTTGGATTCCCTGAGATATCCTTTATAAACACCTCCGAACCCACCCTGCCCAAGCATCTCTTCCCGTGAAAAGTTATTTGTACATCTAGCCAACTCACTGTACAAGAACTTCTTTGGTCCTGTGCTTCTTTCAAATTCATTAGTTATGGAATCATCAATAATATCATCATCTTCGTCTTCTCTCACCTTCCTCTTTCTCCAAAATGCAAACATCATCAAAACAGATACTGCTACCAAAACACAACTGCCAGAAATCAATCCAATCACTAGTCCTGACTTATTTTTGCTTGAAGTATCGTCTTGGACAGGACCTGGTAAGGCTACAGGTGGATCTGTTATGCTGTCATTATGTTTTAAAGAAGAAGTAAAATTCCAAGAATATATGCTTTGTAATGCAAAGAGGCTTCCTGTTGCACCTGTGAAGCCAAATGTAACCCATTCTGGCAAATATTCCCTCAGATCAAGATTATAAGACAGGTTCTGCAGGATACTAACTGTGTTATTCCCTTGGGATCGGAAACCGGTGAAGACCACAGTAAGATTTTTGGAGGTTGAATTATAGCTAATCCAGGCATCAGTTCTCCGACCATCCGGAATGCTACTAAACCAGGTCATATTAACAACAGATTGCATAGAGTTAATGTCTATACCTACATGATCACGCAATGGATCATAATAGTTCTTAAAGGTGTCAAACTCCACAGCAACAAACGGGTGATTTTTCGATGTATTTTGTGGACTATTTATTGAAAGGCCAAGGCTGCCTCCTACAGCTGAGTTATCAGGAATTCTTGAACCTGCAGGGGCGAGGAAAAAGGCAAGACCATCGGCATATGAATTACTGCCCTGTGAATTGATGCCAAAGGAGAAGTGTGTAGTGAAATCTGTGACATTCCCAGAGGCCTTGTCCCAAAGATAGAGGGGTGTAGAATACGTAGCTCGGCCTATGCTATCATTTGAACCACTATCGCGCTGGTTTTTGGTTAGCTGAATTACACCGTGTGCTGGATAAGCATCTGCCTCATATGTTATATTCTGATCATTGGGATTAAAACTATCAAAATTGAAGGACAACGAAGTGACAAAGGGGATTATGAATAGTAGAAAAACAAGGTATGTAGGAGCACATAAAGATGAAAAACCAACCATAGTTAGACAAATGTTTTATCAGATTGATAGACTGTTGAAAATAATCACATATATGCTTATGATCATTTTCTCATCTTTCCAAGTGTACATCAAGGACTTGGTCAAGTATTTTCGTCTGCAAAAATATTACCATTTCATAGAAAACATATTTTATAAACAGGATAGTTGAAATTGAAAAAGTCCTTATTTTAGAGGAAGAAAGTCGTATTCTTTATATTCCCTTTCTTCCACACGCTAAAATTGACTTAGTCCCCCTCCCCCCACGCCAAAATATTTTTAGAAATACAGTAATAGAGTATTCTGGAAGGGGACATGAACCACAATTGTCACTACAACTTATAATCTTTAATCTTACATTCTAAAGATAAAAATGGAGGTAACATATCCATCTAGCTAATTCTCCTCTGAACTATGCAATCATTCTGCTTTATTGAATTTCAATAAAGCCACAACCAAAATGGAACTACATATACAAATCATTGGATTGGAGAAAGTTTTGTTGGTTTTTTAACAAAGAAACTATGAAAAATAATTGAGAAAGATATTTAGAGGAAAAGTACTGTAGTGTTGTCAAAGAGAATTATTTAATTAATAATTCATTGGCATACATTTATTAGCTACTAATTTAGTGTGCATGTGTTGCATGTGTGTGTCACGTCAATATTATTAAATTGAATATTATAAATATTTGAAAATTTTTAATATTATCATAAAAGTATACATGTTTTTAATTATTCATCCAATGGAAATTACAATCTTGTGATTCTCATTGAGGCTTGGATTT
>JAABOM020000002.1:12814369-12837542 GCA_011800125.2 Solanum clarkiae
CATTTGATACCTGTGTTTTCTTTCAAATCTATTGTAATACATTAGAAGCTTGTGCACGTGACAACCAGGTCTTGGGGATTTTCATCAAATTGAACTTTTATTTTTATTATAATTCCGCATTTTTAAGTTTATAGTTGGGTTGTAGGCTGAGTTGTCTTGGTGGGATAAGACGAGTGCCATCACGCCCATTTTCTGGTCGTGACACTACTAGACACGGCTTCATAGACACCCTGGGACACTTGAACTTGTGCTCTGATACCAAGTTTGTCACGCCCCAGGATGGGACCCAAGACGTGGCCGGCACCTAGAGACTATTTCTAGTCCTCAAGCGAACCACTTGGCCTCATCACATCATTCAATCAATCATTTTACTAATCAGTGGAAGTTAACAGAATGTAAATAGCCACATCTATCATCTAGTGTCAAAATAATAGTATAAATGAAAGGCAAGTAGAAAGAACCATCTCACAATCTTAACAATCAACACCCCTCTCTAGTCTATGAAGCTTCTATTACTATTAGGTGGTGCCAAAATGACAGACCTATGGCTACCTAGATCAAAATAAAAGCTAAGCAACTGTAACTCTAAAGCATGATGAAAATAAAGTAAATGAATCCTCCAAAATAGGGGAGGCTCACCAATCTGTTGAACATCCAAAAATCCTTAACAATTCACCTGCTAATGATCTCTATCCCGTGTATCTACATCATAAAATGATGCAGTGCCAGAGTGCATTAGTACGTGAAATGTATGATATATAAAATAGCTGAATGAAATCGAAATAGGCAGAAGAATATAGAAATAATAATCAACTCAATATAGAAACCAATCAATATGTCAAATGTCTATCTAAAGCAAGAATAAAGTGTAAACATGTGACCCATAAACCAATTAACTTGTCAATCAAATTAGGCTCATTTCAGAAGGACTCATCTCATCTCATCTTAGAGTACTCAATTTGGGAACTTTCTGGGAGTTTCTCTTATCCAACAATAATCACTTATGAGTCAGTGATTGTACAACAATTACACTGATGTTGCCACAGTCGGTCTGTACTTGCCAGGTAGAGAAGAATCGAAACCATAAGGACAAGTCCTAATAGAGACAGCAACCTATAAGTCCTCTATTGATTTTAGGGACTTCTAATCAGAGGGAACCTCAACATAATATGATATGATGGTTCTAATCCTCACTTATGCTTGGCTACATAGTTTGATGAGTACGAGTTGGTTTATTTCTTATTCTTTCGGTGCTCGATACTCCTCTCATGACTCAATGCTCATAAAGCAATCCATCTAATGAAACTATCTCAATCCAATTATCTCAATCAGCCTCATGGAGGCACAATCTTTCAAATAGTCTCATAGAGACTCTAATCATCTCATCAATCAATATCTCGATCAATAGTTCAAGGATAGGGACAATCATTAGGGAACAATCGAATAGGCAAATCATGAGAGTTCATTTGTAAAGACTCATGGACCATCAATTTCTATCAATCTATCATCATTCTCATATTCTCAATCACAATCACTATGAATATTCTCAATCTAGGCTCCAGACTCAATTCCTATCTTCTTTCATGCTTGTTTTTAAAAAGTTAACACATAAGGTTTATGCAATATCTCATGAAAATTTACAATTCAAAAAAACAAGTTTATGATGATCATAAACATGTGAAAGTACATGTAAAAATTGTGAATTTTTCAAGAAAATAATTAAGAATCATGTATGTAGACTCAAGAACGTTCAACTCTCATCTATGAGCATCTATGGGGCACATGAGAGAACAATCTCATGCTTGTAGTTTAGTCGTACATACCTGGGATAACGCTCTTTCAATCAACTGTAAAGAATCCTCCTTGAATTCTTCAATCTCACGTTCTTCTTTCTTCTCTCAAGCCCTAACTTTCAAGTGTGGCGAAGAAGGACTTAGAATGCGGTTTTTAGACCCTATTTACTCATCAAAATGACCTAAATTGATCGTGTTTTGAGTTTATAAGGGGTTGGAAATTGATCGAAATGCCCCTCAAATTAAAAGAAAGTGTTTCATCTAGAAAATGCCCAGTCTGCGTCGCGAACTGGGCGCGGACCTGTATATTTCCTTTCCAAAATTTCTCGTCAAAAATAAATAAAAAGAATCAAAGTATTGGTCCGCGTCCCTGGCGCGTCGTACCTCGGGCGCGCACTGACACTGTTTTTTATTTAATTACGAAAAATTATTTTTTGACTCGGTTGCTCTAAAATTCGAACGAGACCATTTTCCTACTCAATTTTTCATGCTGATTGCATACTCGGTATCGAATTCGCAAACGGAGCATGGGAAGACGCGTTATGCACACGTCTATATTTTAGGGAATATTTTGGTAATTTACCAGGTGTTACATTAGGATAAATTCTCTTTTCTAGTTTTTGTTGTCCTATTCTTCTTCCTTTTCTTTTATTTTGCATGTATCTTTTTTTTTTTTCCTCATAACCATTGAAAGAACAGAAGAGTATTTTGCCCCCTTTTTTTTATGTAGGAGAAGTTGAACAGTTATAAAATTGTTTCCTCTCCTTTTTCAAAAGGGATTTGAACAAAGTGTTCGCTCTCCTAAAAGACAAGGTTGAACAGTTGTAATTGTTCCCTCTTTTTTACGTATGTGATTAAACAGTTGTAACATAGTTGTTCCTCACTTATCCAAAATCAGATTAGGCTTTATTTATAGCTCGGGTAATTAAGATTGGATCGGGTCGATTCACATGGCAGACCCACGATTCCAAACACTTGCACAAATACTTTTGAATTATTAAATGCATAAATTAATGATCAAAAGTCTAGCCATCAGCCATTTCGTTATTTCATCGTTATTAATGCATTTGATAGTTCATAAATTGCAAAATTATTTTAAAGTTTATTGTTCGTGAACTAATTAATTGTTAGTATAACTTTCAAAAATATAGTTAACAAATAAAAGGAAATTCATAAATATTTCGTGATTTATACTTTTAGTACTCCTTCCAATTCTGTTCCCAATGTTTATTAGGTTCAAGTAATTCTAAAATACAGAGGTTAAATTTAATTAGTTGAATCCCAATTAAATTGTCTAGGAATGACGTTTTCATTATTTAAACAAACATCGCATTTGATATAATATTAATATTTTTATCAAATAATAGCAACTATTTCAGCAATACAAAGTGTCTTATCTTTTATACTCTTTTCCAACAGAAAAGCGTCTTACCGTTAAATTACCCTCCGATTACGCCAAACTACCATTCATCTCCGTAAAACGAGAAGAATACACCTAGAATTCAGTCTTTTCTCTTTCTGTGTCATACTTCATTTTCAATTGATATTCAATCCATTCTTCCTCGATTCCATAGAAGAAGAAAAAAAGGAAGAATAATGTATATATATTTATATAAGTTACGAAGCAGTTTCAGAACTGAACATGATTGAATATTGGTAATTGTTTTTTGGCATTTCCTAATTGGTTTAATTTGGGATTTGTCAACTTTTGAATGGCGGTGGAGTACAGATGTTGCGAGTCGCAGTTCTTCATTCATATATTGATCATTTTGCTTCTGGTGGCGTTTGCTGGAATGATGTCTGGCCTCACATTGGGCCTAATGTCTTTAAGTCTTGTTGATCTTGAAGTCCTTGCCAAGTCTGGAACTCCAAATGATCGTAAAAATGCTGGTATTTTTTTGCTTTTCTTATTGTATCTTTATGTTAATCAACCTTTCAAATGACATGATCACACAGTGACATCAGAGTAGACAGAGCCCATGTTATGCTTCAATTCTCATTGACAGAAATGGCTAGTCCGATGGATATTTGGCGCTTGTTAGAGGTGAAAAGAATTTCCAGAAAACATTTCAGCCAAATGCAGATACAGAAAAATATTTTCAGTTTTCGCAAATACTGAATTGCTTTCAGGGTTCTTCAGGTTTTTGCAAAAGCTGAAAAAACTTGTGTGTTTGGCTGAACTTTTTTTTTCCAGAAAAATTAGAAGACTTTTTTTTAATAGAAATAATTCAACACTTTCTCAAACCAAACACCATGAAGCTTATCCCTGTTAAGATCCACAAAATTAACGAACAGTCCCTTGATTTGGTTCTATTAAATCTTTATGCAAGAACAAGTAGGTGTATATCTGTATTTTGCAATGAAATATTTTTGGTGTGTAGTTAAAAGAAACATGTTATTTTACCGAAGAGATACTAGTTCCCAATCATTTCACAAGTAGTGGTGGTGCCAGAATTTACAATATGACAGCAAGGAGTCAATTGAATGATCAAGGCATCGGTTGCTTCCACCTGTGGCCTTCTTCGACCAAGTAAACATAGAGAAGACAAAGTTGTTCAATGTCTACTTTTTATATATACACACACACATACATAGTAAATGATTTATATGTATAAACAGTGCAATTTTCTATTGAAGTCATCCAAACCCCCTTAGCTCTACCTTGCTCCGCCCTTATTCACACGTATCATTCGTACCTAACAATTTCCACAAAATGGTGACCCAACGTATAACTTGTACAAACCTTTCATCTGTTAGTAAAACTACTTATTAGAAAGCTGATGCTTCTGGAACTCTAACAGAAGGATAAAAGCTCTTGGATTCTTTTGCAATACTAAATGCTCACTTTAAAAGCAATCATTTAATCGTTGTTATAACTGTATGGCACTGGTCACTGGCTGGATCAGTTGGTTGCTAAGTGCGTGTAGTTCTCCTTAGTTAATATTAAATGTAAAGCTTAAAAATTTGAAATAGTGAATCGTGTTGCCTTGGTATGACCACATTTACTTTATTGTTGATCTGAATATTTAGGAGCTTTCTTTTGTCTTAGCAGCCAAAATTATGCCTGTTGTACAAAATCAGCATTTATTGCTCTGCACCCTACTTATTTGCAATGCTGCTGCCATGGAGGTAAGCAACATTATGATAGTGTATCGCTAGAGACTATTTTCTTGCACTAGTTGGATATCCTTTTAGTTTCTGAAATTCGTCAAAATACTTGCAGGCACTTCCCATCTTTCTTGACAGCCTAATTACAGCTTGGGGTGCTATACTTATTTCTGTAACATTGATTCTTCTGTTTGGCGAGGTGAACTTATTTTTCCCGCAGTTAAGTTTGAAATCCGACTATATGCTATGGGAACTGGGCGTCCTTGCCTTTTACCTGCCCATGCATTACAAAAATCTCATCTACATGTTACTCTATAACAAGTAAACTAGTTATTGTTAGAACTTATTAGGCTAATTAGAGCTGATTTATGCTTATAATACTGGTTTACCTTCTTTGCTCTTTCTGTAATTTGACGTTTTGTTATACTTAGTCCTATGCATTGAGGATTGATGAATTCATCAAATGCTGTATTTACTTGAACTGATTGGTCACCATTCTGTGGTCGAGCAGATCATACCACAATCGGTTTGCTCAAGATATGGATTAGCCATTGGTGCAACTATGGCCCCATTTGTCCGCCTTCTTGTTTGGATCTGTTTTCCTGTTGCATATCCAATAAGCAAGGTGAACTTATTTATTTTAAGAATTTAGTTAACTTTCTTTGGCTGATAAGAAATGGTCTTCTGCATTAGAACCTTTCTGTTGTTGGCCTATCGAACAAACTGCTGATTGTATTACAAGTTAATGGGTCAAATTAATGTTGGCTTAAGCCTATTAGCTTCTATTTATTTGCAGCTATTGGACCATCTGCTAGGTCATCAAAACAGTGGTCTTTTCCGACGAGCTGAATTGAAAACTTTAGTACATTTTCATGGAAATCAGGTAGGTCTTTAACGGCTAATTAATTTCTAGTGTTATTTTACTGAATATTTGCTCTTTTAAAATGCTGAATATTAGAGTTCTACTTATTATTTCCTTCTCCTTCCTATAGATGTTGATCTGATTTTGTTATGGCTTCGAGCCTCTTGCATTGTTTATGTTATGTTTCCCATTCCTTGGCCCATTTCTACAGGCTGGTAAAGGTGGAGAGCTAACTAATGACGAGACAACTATAATTGCTGGTGCTTTGGAGCTTCACGAGAAAAGAGCCGGTGATGCTATGACCCCCATATCTGAAACCTTTTCAATTGATCTTGATGGGAAGTTGAACAGGTTTTGCACACTCTGAAATGTCCTTATAGAGAAATATTTGCATGATTATTCGAGCTGTTTCATACTCTTATTATTTTTTACCCAGAGATTTGATCAAATTAATTTTGGAGAGAGGGCATAGCAGGATACCAGTCTACTATGGTCAACCTACAAACATAATTGGACTTCTTCTGGTACTGTATCTCTTATTTCCACAGTCCTGGCAAACTATGCACGTTACATAATCGAAAGCATATTATTTTGCTTAAGTTATCTATGTACGAGAAAATATCCACTTTTTCTATTTTCAGTTCGTAGTTACACATGTCACTTTTGCTTTGGAGCCAGTCGTCTTTGTCTTTTCATGACCCAAGATACCTGAAAAAGGTCTTTTATCCTCCAAATAAACTCTTTTCTTGTCCATAGTTAAAAGATAGTGGCTACACGAAGCCAAAGTAAGAAGATATATCTTATTAGGCAAATGATCTCTTACTCTTAAGTGACTATGACAAATAGCAGCAAAATTTAAGAGACGGTTAAAGTTTACTAGGCAAAGTGTCAACTTTACTTTTTTACCCTAGTCATTTCAATTTCTCTTATTTTCAGTTACTCCAATCAAGTAGACAAGTTAGAATCCCATTTGATTTGCAACACGATTTCTTCTTATATGTGAACCAAGTACATAAGTCAGTAGTTCTGTTTCTCAGGCAATACCATAGTCCGTTGACCTACTTTTCCCGTGATCTTGTAGGTCAAGAACTTATTAACCATTCATCCAGCAGATGAAACCATTGTAAGAAATGTTGCCATCCGAAAGATCCCGAGGTATGTTTTGTGCTTCTTACGTGCTGGTACTAAGCATGTACTATTTGGATGCATTTGCCTTTGACCCTCTTAGTCCGTTCTTGCCAGATTGGGGGCCTACCTAATCTTTATATTTTATGCTTTTTAAATAAGATTTCCTCCGCTTAATGGATAATCATTTGTTACCAATGGTTTTTTAACTTTCGCCTGAAAGCGGAGGAATGTCTCATTAGTTATAACTAACCATTCCATTAAACAATTAGAATTTGAAATAAATTAAATATAGAATGAGAGAGAAGAGACATCTATCTTGGAATGTATTGTGTATGAATATTCAGATGAGGAGGTTCAGAAAAGGATCACCTTACTGAATCTACCAACCAACATTAAATATCTGAATTACAATCAACTTAAGCTAACTCTATCTGCTAAACTTAAACTAAAGTGTAGGCAACTATCTGCCCACACAATGAGAACTAATAACTACTCCTAGACATGCTCCAAAGCATTAGAGACTTATTCAAAGTACAGTAAAATAGTAACAAGAGATAAATAAATAACATCCTATGACTTAGTGAAAATAGACAGAAGATAAGACATTGTCACGATCCAAACTAGGCCCTAGGTGTGACACGACGAATGAGATTCCCGAGAGAACCTCAAACTAGCCTTCTTATTATATGATAAGCATTCATAAGCAATGAGTAGTACACATAAGGCAGAAGCTAAGACATAAACATAAATCTCAGCGTAAAAACTTGAGAAGTATCGAAAATATAAAATCATACATCATGTCCAACAAGCCTCTAAGTAATAGACTGGGCAAAGGCTAAGACATATCTCTAACTCACCCTTAAGAAAATAAAAGAGTCTAAAAAATGGCTCAAACATAATAGAAAAAGCTAGAAGATAGCAGGTTCTATCTTAGAAGCATGAGGGCTCACCCAAACAATCTATAAGGAAACCCATATCCAGCCACGATGATGATGAGGAAGACAGTCTCTTGTCCCTGCATTGTGAAATAATGTAAGCATAAAGTATGCATTAGTACGTTTGAATGTACTTAATATGTGACCATACAATACAATAGTATACATTTGATACAAGACTAAATAGTACATGAGCAAGAGAGTAAATAGAACAAGAATAAGGGAAGGGATCAATATACCAATATGCTATGAATAAAGTGATGCATGAAACATAATAAGTCATACATATATGTGAAGTCACCATAACCGACAATAAGATCATGAGAGCTATAACATGGAATTGTGGTGTTGCCCCTACATTAAAAAAAGAAGAATTTACTTGTCAAGGTAGAACTCTACTTCACTATATGGGTGTCATAAGCTATGTGGATCCACTAGCAAACCATATTGCTAATCATAAATCCTATGGTGGCATATAGTTAAAGAAAAATGAGATTTGCTACTAATAGGCCAACCTCAACTAGCAAGTGAGTCCCAATTCCAAGGTCCTCTCGGTGTTAAGTTAACATCCCGTGAAATACATAACATAGACATGAAGACATATTTGCATAATTCATACTTGTCACATAATCATAAGCTTGACCATAATCTCATAGTTCATAATTTCATGCATAAGAGTAGCTCATTTCATATCTAGTGTAAAGTAGGAGGTGTGCTCCCATCATCTATACATCATTCATAAACATACTAGGATCATAGGTCACCTCTTAGGATCCTAATTCTCCCCTAGGAAATTAGGTCACATTTAAGGATCCTAAATCCCCTATTCAGAAACTTGTTAAAGTCTTGTACATGCATAATCATGATCATGAGTTAAAATATAGGATGATGGCATGGTTTTTTTGTTCATATTCAATAAGTTTAAAACCACGAAAGTAAGTTAGTTTCATACATAATCATGCAATTGAAGATAATTCAAATCAAAATTGAAGGAACTTAATCATAATTTCTATAAATTTCAGTAGCATGCTTAAAAAGGTTCATGTAGATCATGTAATCCATGTAATTTGAAGTAATTCAAACATATTTGACTGTATAAACGTATTTTACAACATAATTTGGACATTTAAAACCATAGTCATGAAAACCCTCATTGTACATGCATCAAAATTAGTGAAGAATTGAAAAATAAGTTAGGCTCCATGGGAGAAACGTACCCATGGATCAAAACATACCCTACAGACCTTGATGAAGAATTTAGAGGAATTAATATAAACTTTACTTGACTTGTTAGGTCTTTAATGAATTGTTCAATTAGAGTATAGAGAAGACCTTGAGAGTGAAATTTGAAGAGTGAAGTTATCATTTTAGGTTTGGAGAGTGAATGGAAGACTTAGAATGGTTGGGATAGTAAATGAAGGGTATTTTCATCTAAAATCTACCTAAAATACCTTTTTAGGATTGAGTAAATCGACCCAAAAAACCCCGTTTAAACCCAAATATCACCCATGGAAGGACTCTTTGAAGGTAGCCCACCATGACCTATGGTGAGCACCAAGGTTGTGGTGTGAATCGTGAAGTGCAATGGCAGACTGACTTGGGAGGGGTGCCTCCACAACATATGGTGGAGACATCGACTCATGAAGGGTATTGTGGTGGGTCATCCACACAAGGAAGTCGTCAAAACTCACCAGGAACCTACCACGCGTACCTACCACGACTGGTGATGTGCACCACAACCAATGGTGGCCTTAGTGGCGAGCACTTAGTCAAATATTTTGGAAATTTCACTTCTTAGGCCTTGATTCCCACTTCTAACTCACAGGACCTTATAACGTCTCCCCCTTGGGATTGTTTATCTTTGAATGAAATAGAGTTAGCTTGAGTAGAGCAAGATGAATATTAATAACCAGGATGAGCAAAGTACAACTTCAACAACATTTTCTTGAAATTTTCAAACATTTGAAATGAATATCATTTATTAAAACTAGTTCCATGAATATGCATGCATGCATTATGACATTAAAATGCCTAAATGAAAGAATTTGGACTATTTGAGCATGAATAACCTAATCCTTAGGCTCGAGTTGAGTGGAAAAGATAGGGTTATCGTCATATCATGTCCGACTCTACCTCCAATGTAGCACTCTCAACTTGTTGGTTCCTCTAAAGGACTTTAACTGAAGCAACTTTATTGTTTTACAACCGCTTCACTTGCCAATCATAAACCTCAGTAAAAACCTCTTCATATGTCAAATTTTTACCAATATCTACATCCTCCAAAGGTACATTAAAACTCGGGTTACCTATGAATTTCCTTAACATAGACACATGGAACACGGATGAACTATAGCCATCTCCAATGGAAAATCCAACTTATATGCTACTTTGTTGATCTTGTCCAAGATATTATAAGGCCCTACATACTGAGGACTCAATTTCCCATTCTTACCAAACTACATCGTACCCTTCATAGATGAAACCTTCACAAATGCTCAATCCCTAACATTGAACTCAAGATCCCTCTTTCTAACATCAAAATATGACTTTTGATGACTTTGGGATGTCTTCAACATTTTTGTTATGAGATTCACCTTTTCCATAGCATTTAAAATCAAATTAGGACAATCAATGTCATTTAACCAATTTTGAATCAACCTATCGAAGATCTACACCTTCTTTAATACAAAGACTTGAATAGTGACAACTCAATAGTAGCATGATAACTGTTGTTGCAGGCAAATTCAAAAAATAGTAGATGATTATCCTATTTACTATTGAATTCAAATATATAAGCCCTCAACATATCCTCTAAGGTCTGAATTATCCTCTTAACTGACCCATTGTTTTAAGAATGAAAAGTGGTGCTCAACTTCACCTTGGTACCAACTCCATTCTAAAAAGACTTTCAAAAATGAGAAGTGAATTGGGTACAACGATTAGATATGATGTATAATGGAATGCCATGCAAACTCACCAACTCCCTAATATAAAATCATGCATAATCCTCGACACTAAAAGAAGTCTTGACTGGTAGGAAATGGACTGATTTGGTTGTTCTACACACAATCACCCAAATGGTGTCATATTGCCTTTTAGTCCGAAGAAAACCTATCACAAAGTCCATATTCACAACTTCCCACTTCCAAGTAAGGTTTTCAATGTCTTAAGCTTGGTCACTTGACCTTTGATGTTTATAACTTTCTGTTATTCGCAATTAGGGCACTCCACCACAAACCTAGCTATGCCCCTCTTCATGTCATTCCATTAATACATTTCCTTCAAACATCTGTTATTTTGGAGGATTTAGGATGTAAGGAATATGAAGAGTTACGGATTCCCTAAAAGTCACACTTTTTAGACCATTAACATTTAGGACACATAACCGCCTTGGTAGTGAATCACACCATCTCCCCCTTGTGAGAAAACATCCATCTTCTTTTTGATGACCAATTTCTCTAACTCTACTAATGTCAAATGCAAGACTTGCTTCGCTTTACCATCTACCACCACTAATGACTCGCACCTATTTTGCATATGGAAGCCGCCCTAATTGGTGCCACTCAACTTTAACCTAAATCATGCCAAATGGTGCACATCCTTCATAACCTCGCTCTTTGCCTCATCGACATAAGTCACACTACCCATTGGCATCATACTGAGAGCAACGACTACAATATTTTCCATACCGAGATGATATTGTACACTCATGTCATAATCTTTGAGGAGTTCAAGCCACCTTTTTTGCCTGAAATTTAGGTTGCTATGGCTAAACAAAAATTGTAAATTTTTGTGGTTGATAAATACGTCAACTTGCATCTGATACAAGTAAGAACGCTAAATTTTCAAGGAAAACACCATCGTCGCTAATTGAAGAGCATGAGTTGGATAATTTCATTCATGCACCTTTAACTACCCTAAAGAATAATCTATGACC
The DNA here is from genome assembly GCA_011800125.2 of Solanum clarkiae. Taxonomy (NCBI): domain Eukaryota; kingdom Viridiplantae; phylum Streptophyta; class Magnoliopsida; order Solanales; family Solanaceae; genus Solanum; species Solanum clarkiae. The sequence goes on from JAABOM020000002.1 coordinate 12,826,133, forward strand.
TTACCATTTTAGATTAGGACACGTCCAAAACAAACACATGAAGTATTATAATAAACTATGGCCACTTGCACCACTTGATCTAGCATTTGAGAACCCACTTTTGAATTGATCCCTCTTGGAATCCCTCATCTTTCGCTCTTTGAGCTTCTCAAATTCAATTTTCTCGGCATAAGTTATTAGTCGAGAGATGTCCATCTCTTTTACAAGCATAGAAGTTTAGCATTCTTTGACAACCAAGTCAGACATCCCTGATATAAACTTGCTCATTCTAGCATGAGAATCAACAACCAAGGAAGAAGCATATTTGGATAGCTTACTAAAGTTTAGGGAATACTCCCTCACATTCATGTGTCCTTTTGAGGTTGATGAACTCTATTATCTTTGTTTCTCTAATCCTGAGTATGAAAAAGCAATCAAGAAATGCAAGCTTGAAGAATTCCTAACCAATTGGACCATCATCCACCCTCTCAACTTCCATTAAGTGAAGCGCACTTATTCTACCCTCTTGAGTTAATAAGCTACCAACTCTTATCTTTTCTTATAAAGACACTCCTATAATGGCCAACACCTTATACACTTTATCAATAAACATTTGAGCGTCCTCATCTACCTTCGCATCATAGAATTTATGAGGGTTTATTTGGGAAAAATCTCTTACCCTAGATGTCAGAGTAGGCACATGAAAAGGAGGAGAAACCACACCATGGTTAGCCTGATTTGTCGCATCTTGAGCGAATATCACAAAAGCAACCCAAAACTCTACACGGGTCACTTGTTTCCCCAAAGGCTTATTGGGAGCTTAGTCGTCGTTAACACAAACTTTCCTTAGCTTGAGTATTCTTCTTGAAGGAATTTTTTGAAAAGTGCAATGATCAGTTATTAGAATTTGGTAGGATTTAAAGATCCTATTCATGAGATCTATAAATATAGACGGTGTATTAGTCAACCCAAAAGACATTACCACAAATTCAAAATGCATACCCAGTTTGGAAAGCCATCTTGGGAATATCACACTCCCTCACCCTCACTGGGTGGTATCCGAACTAAAGATCAATCTTAGAAAAGTGACTAGCCTCTTGAAGTTGATCAAAAAGTTCATTTATCCTTGGTAGAGGATACTTGTTCTTTATAGTAAATCTATTGAATTATCGGTAATCAATGAACATTCTAAGGGAACCATCATTTTTCTTTACAAACAACACTGGTACATCCTAAGATGACTTGCTAGGCCTTATGAAACCCTTCCCCAACAATTCCTCTGAGGCCATATGGTAAGGGGGAATGGAAATGGGTTATGTATTGGGAAGGAGATCTATACCAAAGTCTATTTCTCTTTCGGGAGGAACATGAGAAGCTCATCGAGAAAGACATCAAGAAACTCATTGACCACCAGAACCGACTCAATAGGAAGGACTTTAGATTCAGCATCCCTAATCCTTACAAGGTGATAAATGCAACCATTAGAGATCAACTTTTAGGATCTGAGATAAGAAATAAATTTACACTTAACTACCACATTACGACTTTCCCACTCAAGGAAGGCCTCATTAGAGAATTGAAATCTCACTCTACGGATCCTACAATTAATAGAAGCATAATATGCATGTAACCAACCTATCCCAAGAATAATATCAAAATTCACCATGTAAAGTTCAACAAAAATCACAGGGTAAGACTTTATGCAATATGAACACGAGACAATTTCTATAGACTCTTTTAGCAACAATGGACTCACCAACGGGGGTAGACACTTCATAAGGTTCACACAACAATTTTGGAAACAAAAGGAGTAATGAAAAAATGAGTGGCACCCGGATCTAATAAAGCATACACATCATAATAATAAATCTTTTAACATATCAGTGAAGAGCCAAGCCAAGTCTAGTGACCCCTAGAGAGGTATGGCTGAGAATATCGATGACTATCCTCATAATTTTTAGTAATCCATAGACAATGCCTCATCTTATGATCCTTTGTGCCACACCAAAACAAGCACTCAAACTGGCCAAACAATCTCCCGGATGGTACCTTCCACACTTGTGGCACGTAGGAGAAACTTAAACACCAACATCTTTGCCCTTCCTTTGAGCATATGGACAATCAACAACTTTGTGGCCCATCTTGCCATACCAAAATCATGCACCCACGTTCCTCCAACATGTACCACTATGATTCCTCCCATATTTTGGGCACCTTAGAAAACTTATCCCACCATTGCCACCTTCAAATTGAACCTTTCTTGTCCCTTCCTTTGAGGCCACCGGAAAATCTCTCACCTTATTCCCAACACCGCCATACTTGAAATAACTATCAATGCTCGCCAGACACATCCTTTGATGCTTCTTGCAACACCCTTGACAAGTGGCAAAAGGGACCCTTTTCTTTTTGTACATGTGAACCAGTAGACTAGTAGAAGGTGAAGCACCATCAACTCAGGCCCTGTTAGACTTCCTCTCCCTCCTCGTATCCTTTGAAGTCTTAGGGTCACCTACTTGTTGATTGAGTTAAGTCGTTACAACCTTGGCCAATAGCAATAGAGCATTATGAACCTCCACATTCGATCTGTCACCGTTGGGAAGTTAACCCTCAAATGAGAGATGGTTATCATCCCATTCACCATTTTGAATAGCTTGAGACATATTCTGAAACGTAATGGTTAGGAATCAATAATAAGCCTTAGGGGAGTTAGCTCTACCGCATGACATAGATCATGAAGAAGTGAAACATTTGCTAAAACACCTTGTAGCCTCCCATTCATAGTTGTGACGCGCTTCATAACCATGAATAAGACTCTAATCGATGTGGTGTGTCAGATTTTCGAGGACTATTAACTACCTAGTGCTCTGATACTAAGTTTGTCATGACCTAAGCCTAGGGCCTAGATGTGACATAGCGAGTGAGAAGTCCGAGGACAACCCAAACAAGTCTCTTGATTGTAACATGCACATATCCTTGGTTGTGAAAATAAAAATAAGTATCAACAAGAGTCAAGTATAAAAAAGGTAAGTGGGACTAAGGGAATCTTTCATAAACATAAAAATATAAGAAGAGTCAAGCTTGAAAGCAAATACAAACTTAGTATCTAACAATATCTCTACTTTAGAATGGAGTGGGGCCAAGACATTCCTCAGGCTCACCCTCATAATAATAAGTATTCAACATAAGGAATAAGTCTCATCATAGCATGAAATAAGTAGATATTTTCCTCGAAATTAATGACTCACTAACATCTTCTTCAAGTAACCGAACTAGCCACGAGGAGGAGGATGATCAAAAGGAGATCCGGTCCCTATATGGTAATATCATGTAGGCATAAAGTATGCGTTAGTACATTTTAATGTACTAATTATGTGGGGTGCAATGCCACAATGATATAATCCAATATATTCAAAATGCATAATCATAGTCAATGGTTATATAATCTCAACATGACATGTATGATCAATGCTTGTAATTAACAGAAGCATGTAAAATATTTAACTTACATAATATATAATACATATGTGGGAAGATACCTCAACCGACATAGATCAAGATGCTACAACTTGGATCCTAAGGTATGACACCCCCTCGGTATAGGTGAACGGGCATGACACCCTCCAGCTAGTGCCGGGCATGACACCCCCCGACGAAGTGTGGTATACTTGTCAAGGCAAACCAAATATGATAAATTATGATAATATGCACTAGATGGATCCACTAGTATAGTAAGGATAATAAATAATCTTATGGTGGCTCATAGTTTAGACACTAAAGACTTTATATCAGGACCCCTTGAGTCGAGCTCCCATCTTAAGCCTCAATTGGTGCTAAGTCAAATCCCATGGAATACTTGAAATAATCATAACTTTAATAACTTATAAGAGATATGATAACATGATTTATGTAGCTCATAAATATTCTTGACCTCTACTAGTAATCCTAACTTGAACTTGAGAATAAATAATAATCCTATATGAACTCTTGCTTTAACGTGAATGGCTCACAAGAGGTAAAAATCTTTAAATAGGCTCAACTTGATACTTACAAAATCATAGATACTTTTCATGAATTCAATACATGCTTAAAGCCCTCTATCATCATAAAGTCACTTGACTTGTAAATCATGTAATAGGTCATCAATAACTTATTCTTGTCATGTCATTTTATCAAACACATGGTGAGTTCATGATACTTGTTCAAAATCATGCAATTCAAGAGTAAAACAAGGTGAGTAAACTCAATGCAAATCAACTCACCAATATTGTAGTAAAACCCTCATTTAGGGTAACTTCAAATCTATCACTAAAGCTCATAATAGTTCATAGTTTCATAGCTCAAATCAGGCATAGTCTTTATAGACAAAATCAATTCATGGAATAAGTTTGAAATAGATATTCATGGATAATCAATCAATACTTAATAAAACCCCAACATAACTTATGTTCATATTTCATAATAAAAGATACTTATAAGTAATACAACTTGAAATCGTGCAATTTTCATAAAAAGAGAATGTTGGGCTCCATGGGTGAAAGGACCCATGGATGAAAACCCATATACCTTAAATCTTGAATTTCTTGAAATGAACTTGAATGAGACTTGAAGCTTGAGATAGGTTCTTAAGTTCCAAAATTAAGCTTGAAATCCTTGAATTTGAATGAGAGATTTGATAAAGTCTTAGAGAGGTTTTAGAGAGGGTTTTGTGAGGTGTAGAGTTGAAAAATGGCTAAATATTATGTTTAAATGGGCATTGGGTTATGAACCTAATGTCCTTCGACAAAATAAAAAAAAACTGGGAAATTTTTACACTTGTCCCGGCCCCAAGCGCGACGCGGACTAGACGAGGAGAAGGATTTACACTATTTCGCGCACCAAGCGCGTCGCGGCTTGGGCACAGACAGTCAGTGGAATTTGGAAATTAGCAAAAATTATTTTTCGCTATGTGTCTTTTAAAATCTGGATTATACCCATTTTCCACTCAATTTTTCCCTCGATCAAGAATATGAAGTCAGATTTTCAAAATCACGCACAAATTTTGAGATATATGAAAATTACAATTATGGGACATTCCGAAGCACATGAGGGTGTTTCAGTAATCATAAATCCTATGGTAGTGTGTAGTTATGGGATAATGGGATTTGCTACTAACAGTTATGCCTCAACTAGCGGGTGAGCCTTGACCTAAGGTCCTCTTAGAGCTAAGTTAATATCCCACAGAATAGATAACATAGGCTTAAACTCATGCTTGTCACATAATCATAAGCTTGATCATAATCTCATAGTTCATAATTTCATGCGTAGGAGTAGCTCATTTCATATCTTGTGTAAAGTGGGAGGTGCGCTCCCATCATCAGTACACCATTCATAAATAGTGTAAAGTAAGAGGTGCACTTCCATCATCAGTATACCTTTCATAGACATACTATGGTCCTAGGTCACTTCTCAGGTTTGTAAGTCTCCCCTAGGAATCTTAGGTCACCTTCAAGGATCCTAAGTACCCTATTCATAAACTTACTTGAAGACTTGTACGTGCATAATCATAATCATGAGTTGAAAGATAGGATAATAGCATGGGTTCACATTATATTCAATAAGCGTAAAAATCATAAAAGTAAGATAGTTTCATACATAATCATTCAATTGAAGATCATTTGAATCAAAATTGAAGGATGCAAATCATAATTTACATAAACTTCAATAGCATACTTAAGAAAATCCATGTTGATCATGTAATCCATGGTATTTGAAGTAATTCATACATATTTGTGTATTTAAATGTAATCCATATCATAATTTGATCATTTGAAATCAAAGTCATGAAAATCCTTATTGTACATTCATTGCAAATAGGGAAGAATAGAAAAATAAGTTGGGCTCCATGGGTGAAAGATACCCACTGATGAAAATCGACATACTTTGATGAAGAATTTAGAGGAGTTGGGATAAATATAGCTTGAACTTATTAGGTCTTTAATGAACTCTTCAATTGATATAAAGAAGACCTTGAGAGTGAAATTTGAAGAGTGAACTTGTGGTTTTATATTTGGAGAGTGATTAGAAGACATAGAATGGTTAGGATAGTAAATGAAGGATATTTTTATCCAAAAGCTATTGAAAATACCTTTTTAAGAGTGAGAAAAATGACCCAAATACCCCAACTTAAATCCAAAAGTCACCCCTGGACAGACCCTTTCAAGATAGCGCACCAAGACCCGTGGTAACCACCAAGGGTCATGGTGTGAGTCATGAAGTGCAAGGGAAGATTAGCCCTGGGGGGAGGGGATTCCCTCCATGAGTTTCTTCATGACATGTTTATCATTGAGCAGTCATTTAGGGGCCTTAGCTGGTGATCCAGGTTGTTTCCCAGTGTTTGGAACCACACCTCGTGAAGGGTGTCATGGTAGGTCACCTACACAAGGCATCCCCCAAAACTCACCAAGTCAATACACCACAGTTCGCATTTTTTCTAGAAATATTCACTACATTGGACTTGGTTCTCACTTCTAACTAATGGGACCTATAGATACTTAATACAACCCCTCAAGTTAGGCATGGCTGAGCAATTCCTAACTTGGAACGACATCTAGCAAAGACTGATTTAGGAAGTGATTTCTTAAAGGTATCACCAAGTTAATCACAAGCATGAGTATGAGTAACATGAACTCAATGAGCTTGAGCTTTGTCATAGACATATGCAAAATTATAGTATCACACTCATATAAAATACCGGGTTGTGAGATAAATAAGTATCTTCAACATTGTCACAATAGATTATTGGTGTCTTCGAAATGGTGACATGTAATCATGAAGTAAGTTTTACACCCGAGTAAGCTCTATAAGTACATTAGCATCTAAGTTATACTCTGATTAATTCGGTGGATGAGCAAGCCATAGCTTGTTGCTCTTTTAATGACCAATTGACTGAATTAACTCTAAAGAAAAGGATGAACCTAATGTGGAGATTCTATCATTCAGATTGCCAACCCAATCGACATTAGCGTAATTATAGTCGGAGTTGCAAAGGATGCAAAGTCCTAAACTTTCCATTTCTTTGAGATACTGTAGTACTCTTTTAACCTCTTTCCAATGTTCATCGGGCGGAGCATGTACAAAATGCGATAAGTTATTGACTGCATAAGAAATGCCAGGCCAAGTGAGGGACAAATACTGTAGTTTGCAAAGGGTGAATTGGTAGTGTGTGGCATGAGTAGGTGGAGGATTATCAGGTACTCAAAGTGGCACACTAGAACACATAGGAGTAGAAACACTTTTACAGTTGTCCATATCTAGCTTGAAAAGAATATCCATGATGTATTTTGAATGACAAAGAATGAGACTATTCGGTACTTGATTAAAATCAACACCCCAAGAGATAGTGTAGAAAGCCAAGATCCTTTAAAGAAAATTAGCCAAGGAACTGATAACAAACTTAATCACTTGCGGATGGTTTCCAGTGATTATGATGTCGTTAACGTAGACAAGCACATAAATAGTTATAATCAGATGCTTTAATATAAACAAAGAGGTGTCGGATTTTGTTCTAACAAGGTGCATTTTCAGTAGATATTCACACAAAGTATTAATACCAAGCCCAGGGGCCTTGTTTGAGGCCATAAATAGCCTTTTTCAGTTTGCAAACATGAGATGGAAATTGTGGATTAATAAATCCATGAGGCTAAGTCATAAAAACTTCTTCATCCAATTTTTCTTGTAGGAAAGTATTATTCAAATCATATCGGTAGAATGGCCGATTGTGTTGAATAGTTACAGATAAAAACAATCTTATGATTGCCGGTTTGAATATAGGATTGAATGTCTCATAAAAATCTAAGTCTGGCGGCTGCATGAACCTTTTCAAAACTAGATGAACTTTAAAATGGTCAATCTAACCATCTATTTTGTATGCTAACCATTTGCAGTTCATAAAATTTTTAGATAGGTTGAATGAGACGAGTTACCAAGTCTTATTACTTATCAAAGCATTATACGCTACGTTCATTGCTTGTATCCACTCTTCATGTTTATTGGCCTCTTTAAATGTTTGTTGGCAGAGTGATCAAATGTGTCAGAAAAGAGAACTTTCTTTTGGGCTTGAAGATGTTATTCTGGGTCCTAGTGATGATTTGGTTTGTTATTGGAGAATTGGGGCAGAAGGTGTAGCAAGAGCAGGATTAATTTCTTGATTTCAGGGATTAGAACATGGTTAGGATGATAAGGATGGAGAAGTGTCTTCCCTGGTGATTGGAATTGTTTGTTGTGATTGAAAATGGCTAGCTATGGTTTTGTGTCTCTGGTATGTAAGTAAAGGCTCATGTATGGCAGTGTCATATGAAGAAGAAGGGGTAGGACATTATAAAGAAGAAGGAATAGGGAGATGTATAGTACCTGATATCTCTGCAGTTGTTGGTACTTGGTCGGTGTTGTTGGAGTGAGCATCGCTTTGGGCAAGAGGTTATATTGTGAGAGGTGGACTGTACAAAGATTGGAATAAGAGATGGGATAGAGAGAGGAGTTTGGATGCGTATTGGACTCCCTTTTGGAGTTAACAACATCCTAGCTTAATTGGGAAGTATATTTCCGTAAATAGAGGAACATTTTTGTAAAAAGGAATTCTTTTTCAAAAAATTGAATATCAGGACTTACAAAAACTTTTGATTGAATTGGGTTAAAGAAGATATGAGCATGGTAAGTCTGAAAGATACCTAGATACATATATAGGGTAGATAGCAATTCAAGTTGATTCCTGGTTTAGGGTTTAAGCCATGAGTAAGAGAGAAAACCAAAAATCTTTAGAGTAGCATACTTAGGAGATCGACTAAATAATTTTTGATAGGGTGACTCATTATTCAGGATAGAAGTGGAAGTTGATAAATAAAGTAGACAATATAATGACAGGCAAAAGACCAAAGTTTAGTAAGTAAAGATGCTTCATGGAGAAAGATTTTAGCAATTTCTAAAATATAATGATGTGTTCAGCTGTGCCAACACGTTGTGATCTATAAGTTGGTAGAATTATGTTTTCAATGTCAAGTTTCTGAAGATAAAGGTTGAATACCTGTGAACTCACATCCCCCATCAATATAAATTGAAGAAATTTTGGTTTAAAACAAATTTTTCTACTAAAGGATGAAACTTTGGGAATATCGATGTAACTACACTTTTATTTTTATGTTTATACAATCAGATATATTTGGTGTAATAATAAAAAAAACAGTAAGCAACTTTTTATCAAGTGACAAAATAAGTGATGGTCGTCATAAATCACCAAAAATAATCTAGAGAGAAGTATTACTGGGCAAAGTGAGTCATTGAAATGGAAAACGTTGTACTTTATTAGAAGAACAAGCATTACAAAGTTCAAACTTTTCTTTGTTAGCAACAACAGGTAAAGAAAATTTTTTCAAAATAAAATATAAAAATTATAGTGTAGGGATTACCCAATTGACAGGGCAGAGTTGAAGTAGGATTTTTATGGAGGAAAAGTCTTTAAGAGTATGCAAGTCCCTTGAGGTTGTCTTGATAAAACTTACCAATGACAATAAGATTCTTTTTAATTGATGGAGCACAGTGTGTTAGAAAGTTTAAAATCAATTTTAGAAGCCTTAATTAGAGTTGAACCAGTATGAGTGATAGAAATTAGTTTACCATCATCCACGGAGATTTCTTTAGTTCCTGTGTACTATTTAAGATTGTGAGATTTGATAGTGACATGATGGGCTGCTCTAGAGTCTATAAACGAAGAATTCATTGATAATTGCTGGCTTGATGCAAAGTTAGCCTTATCTTCAAAATGATTGTGTGACTCGGAGAAACAAACATTTGTCGTGTGATCAAACTTTTGGCACAATTGACGTTTGATAGATTACTTAAATTATCTCCTATTTTGCATTACTGGAATTATATTTTCAAGACTGAGATAGTTTCCATGGCTGATTGTCGAAGTGAGGATGTCTTCTGTTAGATTGCGAAGCCATGTTGGACTTCTAAACAGCAACAATTGTGATCATAGAGGATGGTTTTTTCAGATTTTGATATTTAAGGAAAAGCTCATGATCTATGAGCTTGTGAAATAATTCTTTAAAGCTCAAGGAAGAGTCTCATGTGTGTATTATTATAGAGATTTCACGATACTTAGGGCTAAGACCACTTAGAATTTTGACAGTAAGCTCATTGTCATTGACAGGTGAACCAACAACTTTGAGAGCATCAGTTAGAGAACCAAGCTCCTGTAAGTATTCTGCAATGATTTTAGAAGCCTTCTTGGTATTTTGCAATTGTTCTCCTCCCAAGATAAAGATGCCAGTATGCCTTTTGTTGGCATAAGCTGTATGAAGGAGTTCATATGGTTTATTTGTAGATGGTGATGCGAAAATAGTTGGAACAATGATAGGATCAACGATGCTAGCATTGATTGTTGGATCAATTGATCCTGAGAAAACCAAATCTGATAATTAGGATTTGATATAGTAAGATTATTTTGAGTAGTAGTAGGTGATGGAGCAATTCTGGTTCCATGCAGATGTCTCACGAGTTGATGCCTATTTAGTAGCATCACAGGTTGTGTTTTTCATATTGAAAAATTAAAGATGTGTTGTCGTTTAAGAGGTAATTGAGCAATGGAATTAAATGCACCACATGTGTGGTGACAGAAACTGATGAACTGCTGGTAGCAGTAGCATCAATAACAGGAGCAGTCATGGATAAGAAAGCTTTAAGAAAATGAAATGGACCTAACTCACTAGAGCTTATAATGCTCTGATACCATATGAATATTCAGATGAGGAGGTTCAAACAATGATTATCTTATTGAAATGTCAACTAACATTAAATATATGAACTACAACCAACTTAAGCTAAAATATAGGTAACTATCTGCTAAATTTAAGCTAAAGTGTAGGCAACTATCTATCACATAATGGGAACTAAAAGTTACTCCTAAATATGCTCCAAAGCATTAGGAGCTTATTCAAAGTACAATTAAACAGTAACAAGAGATATACAATAGTAAAATAATAACAAGAGATGAATAAACTAATATCCTATGACTTAGTGAAAATAGATAGAAGAAAAGATAGTTAATATCGTGACACTATAAGTTATTATTAAGTAGTATTACAAAAGAACATGAATAATTTCGGTTGCTTCTAGGGGCATATGCAGGTGGATGTCACCAGGTTCACGTAAACATATGCTCCCCTCCTGAGATCATATATAGTAGTGTTATATTTTTAAAAAAATATTTAAATATAGATGTCTCACACTCGAAGTGTCATATAATGTAATGAGATGATTTTGGAGCACCTCTCTGGGTGAGGTTAGAAATTAGAATCTTATATATTTATCTTGTTTTATTTTTCTTTCTAAAATTAGGTAAAACCTCTTTAAGTGGTTAATGGTTATTGGTACCACTTTTGGCATTTCTATATAT
>JAABOM020000002.1:12841711-12875497 GCA_011800125.2 Solanum clarkiae
AGTGGGTAGTGGGTATGTGAGAGATACTTGACCACATGGTCTATTATATGTATTTGATACCTGATCAGGCAGCGAGATCGCATTACTCTATGTATGACATGACTATAGGCAGCAGGACCGCAATGGAGACCTTGTTGGCCCGCATTTATGTATATGTACAAGTAAAAATATATTTGCATTATTGTCTGGGTTGCTGTTGGTTTCTTTTTGCTGGTGCGGTTAGTTAACAAAACAGAGAAAACTCTGCCGAAATTTCGGTAGATTCCCAGGTCGGTTTCATTGGGAATTTAAGGTTAGCATGTGTTTAGGTATCCCTATTAGATACTGGTCACGACCCTTAGAGTGGGGCGTGACAGATGTACATAGATTCTATTTTATAAACTTATAGAATAATAACCAATTAGATAAACTTATATAGCCAATAAAATCAAAATTTTCACAAGGACTCTATAATAATGCAATTCCAAAGTTACAATTCCATATAAGAATTTTTTTTAGTTTTGCTACAAAATTGTCATAATTCACAAAGATTCTAAATGCATCTCTAGAGTTACTTATAGTAATAGTGAACTATAGTTATTTTATGTTAATCATCCTCACTATTATATGAAAAGTTTTGTCATAGTTAATAAAGATGTGAATTATATCTATATTTACTTGTACTAGTATTAAACTATAATTATTTAATTGCAAAGAGCATGCAAAGCAGTATTTACCTCAAGTGTGACAAATTTTTATTAAATAATCACGATATAGAAAATCAATCATTTACCAAATCAAAAGCTCATTATTCAGCCACACAGTAAATGATATAGAAAACTGTCATATATTAATATACAATTATATAAATAAATCCTAATAGGAGTAGGGTGGAGAAAGGAGGGAAGGGAAAAAGGGGGAGGGGGTGGTAGAGATAAATATAGTACTCCATATCCTTACATACCCCAAACATATGCAGAAATATTTGAATTCAAAAAACCCTAACAAATCCCCAGGTCAACAGAGAAAAACTTCTAAAGATAAATTATAACAATCACAATCGAGACTACTTATAGCAGAACAGGGGAAAAACTCTTGAATAGTATTCTAAAGAAATTTTACTAGGGACAATAGGATGGTATGGGCCAAGTTGATCTCAATCAACAAAACTCTTAAACCTCCCCCCCTCCCCTTCATATGAACCCACCTAACATAAACTCTCCCTGTATAAATAATCCATCTCATAAACAATACGAATCTAAAAATCAACTTTACATTGAAGTGTCATCCAAAAACCAATCAAGAAAGGACCTATGAAGGGACATTTGCAAATTTATCCCATAAATAAAATAAATTATTATGTTCATCTTCTTGCAAAAAGCTTTACAACGTAACTGAAAACGAAATTACGACTATTAAGTATATATAACATAGAAATTAAAGGGATAAAAGACTTTTAGCAGCAGAATAATTAATATTACTTTTTCCAAAACATGTATGTAGATATTGCTTTTGGATGACACTTAGTTCACTGAGCCTAAATTAAGCTAAATAGTTGCAGTCAAGTGACTACAATGACAAATAATTGCCACCTTCCTCTTGCATATGGGACAATTGTTCTCGATCATATTCCACTCTTTGAGGCAATTAATATGGTTAACATAGCCGCAATTGATTCTAGCAAGTTCTTCCTTGTCAGAATACTCTTCCTAAGACACAATGGCCCCCCATCCCCCCCCCCCCCAAAAAAAAAGAAATAATAGTTGGTCAATATATCACTGGTAAGGGGGTGTTATTGAAAATTTATCTACCACTAGTTCTTATTTTTCAAGTAGTGGGTTAAGGGTGAGACTTTTGAAATTAGATGCCTCTTACCAATCATATGCTACAACGGTCCTTCATCTTAGGACATGTTGAATTTTTCTCCTCATACTTATGCAAATTGATATTTAACAAAGGAGATTTTTCTCTAGATCTACCTTGAAAATGCTCTCGGACGTGAAAGAATATTTCTTAAAAGATAATATGCTATGTGCATATCATCCATTCAAGAAAAAAATCAAGAATATTGAATCAAATACTAACTTATATATTACCAAGCATTACCAGTTCAATAACATGTTGATCACTAAGCGCCCGCCTATCAACTTCATGAGCATCTCCCACTTCACCTTGATTTTCCTGAAATATTAAACCAACTCATAAGTAGACTCATTGAACACGATACCAACTAAAAATATCATGAAAAATACTTAAGGAAAGAAGATTCTAGCCTTAGCTTTGGGTTATACCAAAGTGAAAAGGAATCTACGACAAGCTTTCTTTTTTCTTTTTTTGTTCCATTTTTTAAAGAGCAAAATCCCAAGAAAGTGTAAATAACCATTCATAGGAGAGAAAGGAACTTTTCCTAGAGAAAGCATATAATGTGGAGATGGTAATCCAACATAAATTCCAGTTGAGTGATATATTTAATTAAATAAGTGCGAATATGCTTTTAGATAGAGGATTACATATTTAAACATAGTAAGAGAGCAAGCAAATGTCTAATGTTCGAGTTCCACTTTAAGCCATTATAAGAAAAATAAATTCCACATGCTTGGCCCCTTAAAAAAGAACTAAATTGCAGGTGAGGGTGTGTGTTGAAAGACATAATTAAATAAATTTAGAAGCAATGTTAAAAAGCTTTCCCAATTGAAAATCACATCATTCCAATTAAGTCATGATTTATTTGTTATCAATTAAGTAATGATCTGTCTTTTTCTTTGCATAATTTTAAAAATTTAGGTTATTGAAAATGTAATCACTACTCAGACAAACAGGAAGGGCAATACTTGGTGAAAAATATAATAATTATGAAGGTATGCAGAAGACAACGATTGTGGAAGCAGGCACCTTCAGCATGACAACTTAGAAGAGAATTCACTAAGGTGTTGGTGCTAATATATTTTGATTGATGACAAATTGCAAAAAGAATCAAAAAGAAAACAAACCAACTAAGGTACGACATGAAAGCATCTACCAAGACAATCTAGTTAGAGGCACCAAAAGCATAATTATTGGAAGGTATCAATCTAACTATAAGCAAGAAATGAAAACAAATCTGAAAAAACAATCAAACATATTTGGACCGGAAAGAATAAATTAAATATCCAGTAAGAAAGAAAAATAATTTGAAAAATTAATCAAGAATCTTTGGATTGGAAAGAAGAAATCAAGAGAAGATCTTACTGCTACAAGATTGGAAGAGCTGAGAAGATTCTGCTACTACCTTCTTAAAAAGCCTTATTCTTGAAAAAAGAATCGATCAATAACAAGAAAATTAGAAAAATCAATTTTATTAGTGTTAAAATTGTATTGAATGAAGATTTCTTATAGGTAACGCATCAAAAAGGAAACATATCTTTATAAGGAATAAAGACAATCAAGATCTAGGAGATTCAAGTCACAAAAGGAAAAGTGCATCTTTAAGAGATAGAATCTTGGCACAAAAGGAAGAAGATAAGTTGCTAAAGTTGTGGCAAATCAATCATAGATTTGACAGAAGATCACTACCATAAAAGAATCCAAGATTAACAGAAAGATTGGTTAAAGATTCAGCAAATCAATTGGAAGATCAGTACCAAGAAAAGATCCAAGATTAAAGATAATTATATCCATAAAAGATCTGGGTCAGGAGCTAAACAAGGAAGGAAGATCTGATCTAGTTGCCTACCTGAAAAGCCTTACCGTATTCTTGGAAAGAGGATCCATCAAAGCCTCAATCTAAGAATCAACTCCCTTTGAATGCCATCTCTTCTAAATAAAAGGAGACATCGAGGATATCTCAAGACTCATACAAGCCTACTGCATTTCAAGCCTTTCTTTAATACTTTTTATCTTTAGAAAATTATTGTAACTTTTAGTTTTGTTACTGTGTTGAAAAAAAGAGAGAGAAAAGAAGAAAAAATTGAAAGAGAGATCTGTATTAAAAGAAAAACAAAAACAAAAAAAGGAGAGAGAAAAACATCTGAGTATAGTTTAAGTTGAAATTTTTGTAACTCACATTTTACCAAAGGCTTGAAGAGATATCCCTTGCAACTCAAGGGGACTGGACATAAGATTCACATAGAATCTGAATTAGTATAAAAATATCTGATGTTGAATTTTTCTTTTATGCACTTTAAATTTATGCATTCTTATTTAATACGTTATAGTCGACTACAACTATATTAGTTTACTAACTGAGTGCAGGTTTAAGTTTAAAAAGAAAAGGGGAAGAAAATTCAATTCACCCCCTCCCCCCCTCTTGAACTTTCAATTGGTATCAGAGCCTGGTCTCACTATATCTTCTGTTTAACCACTAGTGAGAAAAGATCATGACAAATCAACAACAAACATTTGGAGCTTTGTTTCAAGAGAGAACTTCACAAACCAAACCTCCCTACTTCAATTGGAAACATTTCTCACACTGGAAGATAAGAATGGAAACATTCATTAAATCCTATGATGTGAAGGTCTGAAGAGTCATCAAACTGGGTGACATTCCTATTTTTGTGGACAAACCAACAACTGAAGGTAGTCAAGCATCTGTCACACCTAGTCTGAAAAACTACACAAATGAGCAAATATTCAAATCAACTCCAGGGCAAAGAATGTTCTCTACAATGTTATCAGTGGAGAGGAATATAAGAAGATCTCCAGTTGTGAAACTGCCAAGGAAATGTGGGACAAATTGGAAGTCACCTATGATGGAACTGACAAAGTCAAGGAAACAATTGTCAGTTTGATAGTCTATGAATATGAACTGTTCCAAATGAAGGAAGGTGAATTAGTGGAAAGTATGTTTGCTCGCCTTAGCAAGATCATTGAGAGGCTGTAGGAAAAGAATATCCTCCCATTGATCATATCAGAAGGATCCTCAGAAGTCTTCCCCCTCAATATTATGCAAAAGTTGTGGCTCTTGAAAGCATGAATCTTAAAAACCTCACATATAATGAAGTCAGAGGTGATCTGATTGCTTTCGAGAAAACACATCTAAATAAGAAGGGAAAGGAGGATGGTAAGAAAAAATCTGTTGAATTCAAGGTCACTAATGAAAATCAAGATGATGAAGAAGATCTAAATAAAAATGAAATTACATTAATTACAAAATCAGTGATGGAAACCTTTAGACACAACCGAAACCAATGAAGAGGTAAGCAACACTATCCCAAAAATAAACAGATTACTGACTACATCAAAAATGATGGCAGGTGCTATGAATGTGGTAAGATTGGATACATTGCAAGTGAATGTCCTGAAGCCAAAAGAAGGTATCCTCAAGGGCAATTTAAAAACAGAGCCTTCAGCTATTGGAGTGATAAGGATACATCAGAATATGACAATGAAGACAATACAAATGTCTGTTTCACGGCTATAGGCGAAAACAACCAGGTAAACAATAATTA
Source organism: Solanum clarkiae (assembly GCA_011800125.2). Lineage (NCBI taxonomy): Eukaryota > Viridiplantae > Streptophyta > Magnoliopsida > Solanales > Solanaceae > Solanum > Solanum clarkiae. The sequence continues at coordinate 12,847,117 of JAABOM020000002.1, forward strand.
CCGTAAAAATTATCTTAATTTGAAAGATCTCTTAGAACGAGCCATTATAGACTTGAAGAAATCTTTTAAGAATCTTAGATCCATACAAGATGAAAAAAATGTATTGGAAATTAAACTCGAAGTTTGCTCTGTTGAACGAGATTTACTGGACGAAGAAAACCTCGATCTTAAAAATCGCTTGAAAAATTTTCAAAAATATTTTAGCCCCAACAGATCTATCAAGTCAACTATTTCTCAAAATGACTTTCCTAATCATTCTAGTTCTGATCAATCTAGTCAACTATCTTGTCATTACTGTGGAAAGTCTGGACACACCTACTCTAGGTGTCGATTTCGTCGCTCAAAGCCTTCCAACATGGTCTAGAAAGTTAAGAGCACTGCTAACTAAAAAGGACCCAAAACTATTTGGGTACCAAAATATCAAAATTGATCTTGTCTTGCAGGAATATTGCACTAAATCTAAAGGCAAATGGTATCTTGACAGTGGATATTCAAATCACATAATAGGCAAAAAATATCTGTTCAAATCCGTTACTGAATTTAATGGTGGAAAAGTTCAATTTGGTGACAATTCAACAAGAATAGTCATTAGTATTAGAACTACCTCTTTTAATGAAACTTGTGAAGTTACTAACATGTATCGTGTGAAGGAATTAAGGTACAATATTATTCAACTACGTGATGCTGATCTGGAAGTAAGATTTAAGAAAATTGGATGCATTATTGAAGATGTATCATGAAAGGCAATCCTTTTAGAAAGAAGGAACAAAAATGTTTACATACTAGACTTAGTAAAGAGATCAACAAGCCACATTTGTCTGGCATCCATCTCTGAAGATCCTTGGGTGTGGCATAAAAAGCTAGGTCATGCAAGCATGAGGCTAATTGAAAATCTTGCTAGATTGAAACTGGTTATTGGACTCTCAAAACTAGACTACACAAAGGGTCACATTTATGATTCTTGTCAAATGGGTAAGCAAACAAGGAACTCTTTTCACTCAAAAGACACTGTCTCTACTACAAAAGCACTTCACTTTCTTCACATGGATCTTTTTGGTTCAGCTAGAATAACAAGTATTGGTTGTAAGAGAAAGTGCAGAGAGAAACGTGTTACTACATCACTTCTGTTAGAAGTGATCATGGAGGAGAGTTCAAAAGCAGAGCCTTTAAAAACTTTTGCAATGAAGAAAAGTACTCACACAATTTTTCTGCTCCTCGTTTTCCTAAACAAAATGGAAAAGTTGAGAGGAAGAACAGAACTCTTCAAGACATGGCTAGAACCATGATATGTGAATACTCTCTTCCTCACCATTTCTAGGCTGAAGTGGTAAATATGGCTTGTCATATTCTTAATAGGTGTTTAATCTGACCCATTCTCAAAATGACTCCATACGAACTATGGAATGAGAAGAAACCAAATATCAGTTACTTTTATCCATTTGACTGCAAATGTTTTCTTTACAATAACGCAGGGATGAGGGAATCTTTCTTAGTCACTCTAACTCTGGTAGAGCTTATCGAATTTTTAACAAGCGTACCTCCACCATTGAAGAATCTGAACATATTATTTTTGATGAATCAAATCTCATTTTTGAGAAAAGATGTAGTTCAGAGGATGAAGATGCTACTAACAGTAATACAGTAACTCCATAAGAAGTTGCAGAAAAAGGATCAGTCGACTATTGTTGAAGAAAGCCAACCAGCAGTAGAAATCGTTCCTAATTAATGGAAAAGTAAGAATGACTACCCCAGAAAGTTTATCATTGAAGACGTTAATGATAGAATGAGAACAAGGGCATTGAGCAAATGAAATACCAACATCGCTCTTATATCTCAACTTTAACCAAAAAAGGTAGAAGAAGAACTAAAGGATAATTATTGGGTAAATGGTATGAAGAAAGAGTTAGATCAATTTGGAAAGAATCAAGTTTGGTCTCTAGTTTCTAAACCTGAAAATGTCACTATCATTGGGACAAAATGGGTATTTAGAAACAAGCTAAACGAGGCTGGAGAGGTGACTAGAAATAAAGCTAGACTAGTAGCTCAAAGTTACTCTCAACAAAAAGGAGTCGACTATGAAGAAATATTCGCCCCTGTAGCAAGGTTAGAGTGCACTCGAATTCTTCTTGCTTATGCTGCTTTTAAAAGTTTTAAACTTTTTCAAATGGATGTTAAAAATGCCTTTTTAAATGGATTTATCAAAGAAAAAGTTTTTTGTAAAACAGCCTCCGAATTTTGAAAACCCAAATTTCCCTTTTCATGTTTCTAAATTGTCAAAAGCTCTTTATTGACTCAAACAAACTCCCCGAACTTGGTATGAGCGCCTAAGAAAATTTCTCTTTTCACATGATTTTTCACGAGGAAGCATTTATACTATCTTGTTTATTGAAAAATCTTCCTCAGATAATAATATTATTCAAATTTATGTTGACAACATTATCTATGAAAGTACTAACCCTGATTTGTGCAAGGACTTTGCCAACCTTATGCAAAGCAAATTCAAAATGAGTATGACTGGTGAATTAACCTTCTTTCTAGGTCTTCAAATTTTTTTTCAATTTGATCATGGGATCTTCCTCTGCTAAAGTAAGTATACTAAGGGGTTGATTCAAAAATTTAGAATGGAGGACACAAAGTCCATCAATACCCCTATGAGCCCTTCATGCAACCTAGACCTAGACGAAAATAGTAAGAGTGTTGATATAGAGGTAAGATCGGATCATTACTTTATCTTACTGCTAGTAGACCTGACATCATGTTTAGTGTCTGCAAATGTGCTAGATTTCAGGTTGCTCCCAAAGAATCCCATATAACTGTTATAAAGAGAATTATTCATTTTTTTAGTGGGAACTATCTATTTTGATCGTTGATATGAAATATCTTCTACTTTTCATCTTCATGGATTTTCATATGCTGATTATGTAGGTGAAAAAGTCGATAGAAAAAGCACTAGTGGTTCTTGTTAATTCCTTGGAGATTCCTTAATCTCTTATAATAGCTAGAAACAAAATTATGTATCCATCTCCACCACTGAGGCTTAATATGTGACTATTGAATTATGTTGTACTCAGATTCTTTGGATAATTCAATAGTTGAGTGATTTTGATACCAATGCTATACCTTCTCAAATTTTATGCGATAACTCTAGTGCTATTTTTCAAACTAAAAATCCTGTGCATCATTTTAGAGCTAAGCACATTTATATTAAACATCATTTTATTAGAGATCATGTTTGAATGACAACATTGAATTTATTTTTTTGAATATTGAAAATCAATTGGCAGATATTTTAACAAAACCTTTGCTGGAAGAAAGATTCTGTTTTCTCAAAAATTGTTTAAATATTAGTCCCAAATCTTTTTAACTTTCTGATTAAGTATTTTTTCACCACATTTAAGTATATGCATTTATTATTATTATTATTTTTTTGCTGTATTGTGTGTCTTTCCATTTGTGTTAACCTTTTGGCTAACAGTTTCTTGTTATGTGTTGAATTGTATTACTTGAACTGATTCTGTACTTTGTTAAGGACTATTTCTACCATAGTTCTATGTAATACTTTTGTTGCCTATTTTTTCTTGTTGTTTCCTTTTTGTCGATGGCAAAGGGGGAGAGAAAGAAGACTAAGTACTAGTAAAGTTGTTAGTCGACTATCCTTCTACTACCTCGTACAAAAATTCATCACCCTGTGCAAGAATTCAGGGGGAGCACCTATGCTACCAGTCAGGGGGAGTAAAGCCAAGAAGTCAATTATATGATTATACACTCAAGGGAGTTGACAACATTAGTACTAGTATTGTCATCATCAAAAAGAGGGAGATTGTTAGTGCTAGTATATTTTGATTGATGACAAATTGCAGAAAACATCAAAAAGAAAATAATCCAACTAAGGTACAACATGGAATCTAAGAAAATCTAGTTGGAGGTACCAAGAGAATAATTATTGGAAGGAATCAATCTAACACTAAGCAAGAAAGGAAAACTAATCTGGAAAAGCAATCAAGCATATTTGGACTGGAAAGAAAAAATCAAATATCCAGTGAGAAAGGAAAACAACCTGGAAAATCAATCAAGCATCTTTGGATTGGAGAGAATCAATGAAGAAATGATCTTACTACTGCAAGATTGGAAAGATCTAAGAAGATTCTGCAACTACCTTCTTAAAAAGCCTTATTCTTGGAAAAAGAATCGATCAGATAATAAGAAGATTAGAAAGATCAATTTTATTAGTGTTAAAATTTCATTGAATGAAGATTGCTTACAGGAAATGCATCAAAAGGAAACATATCTTCATAAGGAATAAAGACAATCAAGATCTGGCAGATTCAAGTCACAAAAGAAAAAGTGTATCTTTAAGAGATAGAATCTCGGCACAAAAGGAAGAAGATAAGTTGCTAAAGTTGTGGCAAATCAATCACAGATTTGACAGAAGATCAGTACCATGAAGGAATCCAAGAATAACGGAAAGATTAGTTAAAGATTCAGCAAATCGATTAGAAGATCAATACCAAGAAAAGATCCAAGATTGAAGAAAATTATATCCATAAAAGATCTGGGTCAGGAGCTAAAAAAGGAAAGAAGATCTGATCTAGCTGCCTACCTAAAAAACTTTACCTTATTCTTGGAAAGAGGATCCATCAAAGCCTTAATCCAAGGATCAACACCCTTGGGATGCCATCTCTTCTACATAAAAGGAGGCATCGAGGATATCTCAAGACTCATACAAGCCTAGTGCATTTCAAGTCTTTCTTCAATACTTTTCATCTTTAGAAAATTATTGTAACTTTTAGTTTTGTTATTGTGTTAGAAAAAGAGAGAGAAAAAGAAGAAAAAATTGAAAGAGAGGTCTGTATCAAAAGAAAAATAAAAATAAAAAAAGGAGAAAAAAAATCTGAGTATAGTTTAAGTTGAAATTCTTGTAACTCCCACTTTACCAAAGACTTGAAAATATATCCCTTGCAACACAAGGGGACTGGACCTAGGATTCACATTGAATCCAAACCAGTATAAAAATATCCGATGTTGAATTTTCCTTTTATGCACTTTAAATTTTTGCATTCATATTTAATACGTCATAGTTGACTACATGCTATATTTGTTGACTAACTGAGTGCAGGTTTAAGTTTAAAAAGAAAAGGAAAAGAAAATTCAATTCACACCCCCTCCTCCCTCCCTTCTTGAACTTTCATAAGGTACCATGGAGTTGATATGCAATAACTAAATAAGTCCTAAATGGATCTTTATCTTATACTTGACTATTCAAAAGATACTCTACACTTAACATAGGCCAGAGAAATGGCACTAGCAGCAATAATGTATTTCACGTGGCAAGAAAGAAACTATACGATATTTCAGAAAAAAAAAAAGGAGAAGCATAGACCTGATCATCAGATGAAGCATAAAGGAAATTCATTGTAGATGCAGTTTGTATCCTAGACTGGCTTAATACATGAACAATTTCAAGTTTCGTCCTTAGTTTAAATGAAAAGAATTCTGAGGTTGAGGATTATGTCCATACCCTGAGTTCAAAGTAGTACGTACTAACAATATCCGGTAAATAATGTCTATAGTTATCCCCTCAAAAAAAAAAAAAAAAAAAAACTTTTTGCATATAATCATTTATAAATACTAAAAAGGTAAACATTTAAATAGATCTAAAATGAAAAAAATACCTACAATTAGAAAGTCTTTAAGAATCATTATTAACTTACTAATATTTTTATAATTAATGCAAATGAACAAAAGATTATTGGACAGCCAAATTAGAGAGAGAAGTACAACCTTAGTAACGTGAGAAAACTTAACTGGAATAGTTGTTCGTGTATTTGGATTGATCCCATTTGTCATTCCCTCTCCATTTTCAGTGATAGAAAAAGCAGGAGCATGAGCACTTTCAAGCAGGGAGGTCGACATCGAGCTTCCATCAACATTAAAAGTTCCGAAGGTGACATTATCAGCATCAGAATTGTAGTCCTCCATCTGAGGTGCAATGAGAAATAATAAATTGTTCTACAGAATGATCGATTGAGATTTTAAATACCTCTTCAGTAATAGAATAATAAGTTATTTGATAGAACTGGAAAAAAAGTTTTCTTAACAAAAAAATATGCCATGACATACAACATATATGTCCACATACATGTATAAAGATATCCAAATTAAGATATAAAGAAAAGGATATGTAATGCTTTGGGGCTTTGGTTTTGGAAAATAGATCCCACATTGTTACCATAACAACAAAACTAGCTGTTACTCCTTGTTTTCCGCTTCCTCCGTCACTAAAATAATTCAACATTTTCTATTTGAATAGTCAAGTACTATATTTTGGTTTCTCAAAGCTAAGGAATGTGTAGTTTTTTTCCTAATTCAAAGTTCATGATTAATGGTGTTTATTGTGCTCTGAAGTACATAGATTCTACTTTAAAAACAGACATAATAACAGTCAATTTGATAATGTGCCAATACCGTCAAGGTTTTCATAAAGGAGTCTATAACAAAGCAGTTCCAAAGTTAATATTTCATTAAATATTTTTTAAAACCTTTTCTATAGAATTGTCATATTTCACAAAGATTCAGAATGCATCTTAGCACCTTATGACTCTATTCCTAGAATTTAAATATTTTGTTCTGCGTATATAAGCTTAAACCGAGTGATATCCTACTTCGTACATACATGTTAAGATTTATTCCTATATGTGGGAGGTATAATGAAAGGAGTTTAGGGTGATAAGAGACCTCACGTATACTGAGTCGAGCTCAAAGCCTTCCTATCGATTAAGTTTTTTCATATTAGTTCATACCGGGGTTAACTTTAAATGATCATATCTTTTAACAAATAAAGAATTTGAAGTCCTATGACCTACCATATTATAGGTTTCTGAGTCCTCTTTCCCAATGCCACTAAGTTTGCCTATTTTGGAGTTTGAAGTAAAACATTACGATTTCTTTACCAGAGTCTGCCAAAATAGAGTGTTTTTGGTTAGTTTCTGCAACCCTCATCAACGGTGCATACATGCTACTATGGACCCAACCTGTTTGCTCCTGTAAAAAGTTTAGAGAGTCAATTTTGGATTTCAGATTCTTATGGACTCAACTATGGGTCGTAGTTTGGGCCCCTAGAATGAAGTCCAGGGCCCCAAATTTCAATCAAGTTTCTATGGTTGGCTTCTACCGTAGACGACTTCAACAGTGTTTTAAGAGAGTTATTTTAGTCTTTTCCTATACCTTCTAAGCCTAAAATTGATGCTTTTGCACCTAATTATGTTCCTAACCATTAGTATTCGACCTCTAGTCTCAAAAATATTTTCAAGACTTAGAACGAGACTTCAAGAGGAGAAAAAGCTAAGGGTCAAGCATATTTTTCCAGTTCTTCAAGGATCTAAGTATTCCAAAAATGTAAGGCTAATCATATTGCTAGAATAAGGTCGTCATCACACTCTACATCTAAATATAGTAATTTATTGTAGGACTTTTTAATCGAATCACAACAACAACAACATACCCAGTGAAATCCCACAAGTGGGGTCTGGAGAGGGTAGATTGTACGCAGACCTTACCACTACCTCAGTGAGGTACTTTTTAATCGAATCCTTTTCTTAAATTTTGAATTTCTATATCCTTTGTGATTGAATTCGAATCTCTATCATTGAATTTATGATTCACTACATGATTTTAATTCTTGAGTGTTATTCGTGGTTATTTTTCACATGACCCCTATTTTAGTTGTCGAAGGTTTTACATTGCTATATATTATGTATTGTTTACAATTAAAGCAAAAGTGTTCCCAAGCTACTAGTAAGAGAAGAGTTTTCAGGGAAGTTGAGTAGTTCCAAATGCATTTACATGTAATTTAGAAAAGCATATCTATATTTGAAGAAAGCAATAAAAGTTTGAGAAAGATGTTCCAATCTGTTCAAAGTGAAGTCCATTGAGATTGCAGATGAGTATTTACTCACAAAGATTTTTATGGTATGAGCAGTATTACATTTTTGGGAGAAGTGTAACACTGATTTGGATAAGAGTTTAGACAACTCGAACCCTCATAAACTATGTAGCCAGTGTAGGATAAGATCGTACTGTTAGTTCAAACAATTTCTCAATCTAGTACTTGATCAGGACTTTTATATGGATTCGTGAATTGAGTTTGCATCCCTTATCTTGACAAGGTATTGGATGTATTTGACAACATGAGCAATATGTTGCATCGTCATGAGGCTCATAGTAATGGTTGTCGGTTAGAGAAATTCTCCCCAAAAAGGGTATACTATATTATTTTGAGTTGCATTATTTATTATCTTAATTAAGTGTAAGGCTTTGAAATTTCTATATACTTGCATGCTTTTCACCTAAAAACAGTTGAGTTATTGTGCAACATTCATTTGATGAGTATTTAGTTCAGTTGCATATCTATTTAGCTATTTTACATACTGTACATTTCATATACTAATATCTTTCGATGTTGCATTATTTTATGATGCACATATATGTATTTGAATCATCAATAGATGATTTGTTGAGAATATACCTTCATCAATCAGTTGGTGAGACCTAGCTTTTGGAGGATTTCTTTTGTTTTGCTAGCGGTTTAGCTATTTTATTTGGATACTTGCTTTGAGGTAGCCATGGGTCCTGTTCTGACACCTATTCATAGTTAGTAGAGGTTTCATAGACAGAGAGGAGTCAGTTTAGTCTTTGTTTTCAAAGCTATAATTTTAAATATTAGTTTACATTTTATTCAGATTATTTTAGTTGCATGAGTTTACTTAAAGTACTTGAATTCTTGCCTATTTGAAGCTTCCCATTAAGTTTAATCTTCCATTTAGTAGTTACTCAGGCCAACTTTCGCTTGGGACCAATAATAGTTTTGAAGTGTCGGCTATCTCCAGAGTATAGGCTCTGAGCTTTACAACATCTCTAGAGTTACCTGTACTAATAGTTAGTTATAATTATTTCATCTAAATTATTCCTCACTGCCATACGAAAGAATGGTCATATTTGATAAGGATGTAAGATAAATCTATCTTTATTAGTACAAGAGTTGAATTATACTTATTTAATTGCAAGGAATATGCAAAGTAATATCTACCTCAATTGTTGCAAATGCTTCCTTAAACACAGTATAGAAAATCTTCAGTTGGCTACAAAATTAAAAATTTGTAATTCAATCACACAGTAAATATTATAAAAAATTGTGATATACTAATAAACAACTAAATTAAAAAAAAAATCTTAAAAGGAGTAAGGATAGGGAGGATGTAAATAAATCTTAAGAGGAGAAAGATTTGGGGGAGCAAAGATAAGTATTGGATTTGAATACTTCAAGCACATACAAAAACATTTGAATTCAATAAAGCCCTAAAATTACTCAAGGTCTACCAAAGAAAATTTCTATGGTATAGATAACAACACTTATAATTTAAAATACTTAAAATAGAACAAGGAAAAAACACTTGAATAGTATTCTGAAGCAATTGTACTCATGGATGGGAATCAAATAAAAGAGACGAAATCTTTAGAACCTTTAGAATCTGATAAGTAAACTTAGTGTATATGTTCCCTCGATACACACCCACCCCTTCCATTCTATTTTCGTATAGTCAATACTAAATATCTAATTATAGAGAAACATAAAAAAATAATCTATGATAGGTTTGTGGCTAAACCTCATCAAATTTAAAAATCTAAAACCAAAAAAGACCAGATAAGAAAGAAATCGAAGAAGCTGTACAAGAGTTTTCTCGGGCCTATTCATATGGTACCGAATTCTATTACATCGTGGGACTTCGGAGCTCTCCTATACTATTAGGAGGTTTTTACACCAAAAAAACTTTTTCACAAAAATTCTTATAAAATCGTAGAGTAACACTTACCTCGGTTTGAACGGAAAGTTTGGAATAGAATGAAAGCAAAAAAGAAGAGGAAAAAGAAGAGGGCATGAAAAACTAAATAAAAGATTGAGATTACATTTTTTGAGTATCATAAATTCAAGATAAGAGTAACTTTTATACAAAAAAATATTATAACAATCAAAAGTGAAGAATTGAGGATAGTAATAAAACCAAATTCAAAAATTGAGGATAGTAACCAATTATATTATTATGTATTATTAAAAGTGGATCTCTAAAGTGTCAAGTTGGATTACCATATTACTCTTATAGTAAATAAATTTTTTATAAAATATCTAATTAAATATTAAATTATAATTATATCATATTATTATTGTTATATTGTACATTTATATTTAAACACTATAAGTAGGAAAGTTTTAAATAAAAATTGAAAGGTAAAAATATCCATAAACAATATATAGACGATATGCTTTGGATTGAAGACTATAGCCAATGAAAATACATTTTACTGATTTTTCATCAATCTTAGAGTGAAAATTAACCAAAACATACACTATACAATCAAATATTCTTAAGTGGCTTACCCGAGGATTCTTACCATTCCAAGCTTCAACGGGCGCTATCTTCCAAATAGCCTTTGTTGGTGAGATATTCAAAATACAAACAATGGTGGCAACAGCTTCTCCCCAAAAATAATTTGGTAGATCCTTTGCTTTCAGTCAACTTCAAGCCATTTCCACTCCTGTCCTATTCTTTCGCTCAGTCACACCATTCTGCTCGGGTCTATATGGTGCTGTAAGTTCCCTGCTAATTCTATTCTCATTACATAACACAATGAAATCAATACACAAGAACTCACCGCCTCGATCAGTACGAAGTGTTTTTATCTTCTTGCCACTCTGATTCTTCATATAAGCCTTAAATTTCTTAAATTTCTCAAAGGTTTCTGATTTGAATTTTAAGAAATAAACCCAACTAAAGCGGTTATAATCATCAGTAAACATAAAAAAGCACCTACTCCCACCAGGGATTCCATTTTCATTGGCTCGCACAGATCAACAAGTACAAGTTCAAGATAAACTATAGCTCTCCATGATTTTCAAACTGGAAATATTTCCTAATTTGCTTCCCATAGATACATCTTTCACACAAGTCAAGTTCATTGATTTTTGGCAAGCCAATAACCATATTTAGTGAACTAAAAGTTTCAACCCATTAACATTCAAATGTCCGTAATGTAAGTGCCACAAATTAGTCTCATTCTTTCCTTTAACAACTGAAGTAGTATTACCAACATTTGAAATATCAATGGGAAACATTTTATTTTGAGTCATAGACACACGAGCTATCCTGCATCTAGTCTTTTTGTCTTTGATGCATGTCACATGCACTATCATCAAACACAACTGAGCAGCCACTTGTCATTTATTGGCCGACACTTAACTGGTTATGAGCCAAATTAGGGACATATTGCACGTCATATAAAAGTTTCACATTACCTTGGACAGTTTTTGTCACAATCCGAGCCTAGGGTCTATACTTGACACGATGAATGGGAAGTTCGAAGATAACCCAAACAAGCCTCTTGATCGTAACATGCACACATCCTTGGTTGTGGAAGCAAAATGAGCAATAACAAGAGTTACGTAAAAAGTGAAAACAGGAGTAAGAGAATGTTTTTCATAAACGTAGAAATCATAAGATAAGTCAAGCTTGCAAGTATACACAAACTTAATATCCAACAATACCTCTATTTTAGATTTTAAGCAGGGGCTAAGATATTTCACGGGCTCACCCTCATAATAATACGTATTAACCATAAAGAAAGAGTCTCAAATATATCATGAAATAAGTAGATATTATTCTCGGAATTAAGGACTCACCAAAACTTTCTCCGAAGAATCAAACTAGCCACGTGGAGGAGGATGATCAAAAGGAGCTCTGGGCCCTACATGGTGATATCAAGTAGGAATAGAGTATGCTTTGATATGTTTGAATGTACTAAGTATGAGAGATGCAATGCAACTAGAATTATAAGCCATAAAAACAAGATGTTTAATCATAATCAAAGAATATAAGCTCAATATGGAACATATGCTCTAACCTTACACGAACATGCATGAGATGGGCCAAATAGCCACCTACTCACCTTACAGTATAACCTTTTCGGAGAGTGTTACCAATACCTCTACCTTACTTTGGCAGGTAGTATAAGATGTCCCTTATCTTACAATACAATCTTTTCAGTGGGAGCCGTGATTTATTCTACATTACGGCATGACCTTTTTGGTAGGCATTATAAGATGTCCTTACCTTACGATATAATTTTTTCTATAGGAGCCATGATTTTTCTACCTTACGGCATGATCTTTTTGGTAGGTATTACAAGATGTCCTTAACTTACGATATAATCTTTTCGGTAGGAGTCATGAATTATTCTATCTTATGACATGACCTTTTTGGTAGGTTTTATAAGATGTTCTTACCTTACGATATAATCTTTTCGGTTGGAGTACAAAAATAGCTTATCAAACAATCACATTTAAGTATCAAGAAAAAGGCTTCACATTTCACAAGCGCATAATAAAAATAAGAGCTTAATAATTCACTTGTAATGTCATAGATACTTTTCATGAATTTAATACATGCTTGAAACTCCTTATTCATCATTAAGTCAGTTGACTTGTAAATCGCGTAATACATTATCAATAACTTGAGAATTCTTGTCATGCCATTTTATCGAACACATGGTGGGTTCATGATATTTGTTCAAAATCATGTAATTCAAGAGTAAAATAAGATGAGTAAACTCAGAGTAAATCAACCCACCAACAAGATAGTAAAACCCTCATGTAGGGTACCTTGAAATGCATCATGAAAACTCATATATAGATTATAGTTTCATAGCTCAAAACATGTATAATATCAATAGGTATAATCAAATCATGGTCTAAGCTTGAAATAGATAGGAATGCATAATCAATCAATATTTCATAAAATCAAAACAAAATTTATGCTCATATTTCATTATTAAAAATACCCATAGGTAATACAACTTGAAAACATGTAATTTTCATAGAAAGGAAAGGTTGGGATCCATAGGTGAAGGGGACCCAATGGATGAAACCCACATACATCAAACTTGGGTTTTCTTGAGATGAGCTTGAAGGAAACTTAGAGCTTGAAGTGAATCCTCGAGTTCCAAAGTTAACCTTGAAATCCTTGAATTTGGAATGAGATATTTGGTTAAGTCTTGGAGAGGTTTTAGTGAGGATTTTGAGTGATATAAAGTTGAAAAATGACTAATTATAGGTGATTTCACGTGTAAGTGGGCATGAGGTTATGACCCTAATGCCCTTGGGCACATAGCAAAAACTAAGAAAAAAGTTGAATTGGCCCGCATCAAGTCCACAACGCGGACCTAACACAAAGGATAAAATTGTGCTGCTCCGTGCCCCTGGCCCGTCATGGCCAAGGCGCGGATGCTCTCTTGAATTTAAAAATTTTCATAAATCATTTTTCACTGCGGGTCCTCTGAAATCCGAGTTATACCCATTTCCCACTCAATTTTTCCCCTGATCGAGAATATGAATTCAAATTTTTGGTATCACGCATGGATTTAAAGATACATGAAAATTACGATAATGGGCATCCTGAAGCACATTTATGGAACTGAACCTAGGATTCACATTGAATTTGAACCAGTATAAAAATATCTGGTGTCGAAGTTTCCTTTTATGCATTTTAATTTCTAGCTTATTTACTTATCTGCCTAGTTAACTATCTGAATCGTTGGCTGACTTTCCAAAGATCAGACTTAAGCTAAAAGAAAAAGTGAAGAATTTAAATTCACCTCCCTCTTTTACTTTCAATTGGTGTATCAAAGCCTGGTCTCACTAATTATTCTGTATAACCATAGGTGAGGAAAATAGCATGGCAAATCAAAATCAAACCGTTGGTGCATTGTTTCAAGAGGGAACTTCTCAAACCAGACCTCCCTACTTCAATGAAAAGCATTTCTCACACTGGAAAATCAGGATGGATACCTTCATCAAATCCTATGATGTTAAGGTTTGGAGGGTCATCAGACTTGGTGATATTCCCATCCCTGCTGCTAAACCTACTAATGGAAATTCGTCAACCTCTGAAGGAACTCAGACTACTGTAATTCCTAGCCTGGAAATTACACTGATTAACAAATGGAGATCATTCAGATAAATTAACGTTTTGTGCAATACAATCAGTGGTGAAGAATATGAGAAAATCTCTAGTTGTGAAACTGCTAAAGAAATTTGAGAAAAATTGAACGTGACCTATGAAGGAACTGACAAAGTAAAAGAAACTATTATTAGTCTCCTTTTCTATGAATATGAACTATTTCAAATGAAAGAAGGAGAATCTGTTGAAATCATGTCTGCACGACTAAGCTAGATCATTAGAGAACTCAAAGCTGCTGGAAAAGAATATGCTCCCATAGAGCACATAAGGATAGTTCTAAGAAGTCTAACTCCTCAATGGCATGCCAAAGTTTTGCATTTGAAAATATGGATCTAAAGAACCTAACATATGATGAGATACGAGAAGATCTTATTGCTTTTGAGAAGACTCATCTAAACAAAAAGGGCAAAAAAGATGAGAAGAAGAAATATGTAGCCTTCAAAGCAACTGATGATAATCAAGATGATGCAGATGAATTCAATGAGGATGAAATTGCTCTAATCACAAGATCTGTCATGGAGACATTTTGGCGCAATAGAAATCAAAGAAAAGGTAAGCCAAGTAACTCTAGAAATAAACAAATTACTAACTTTAATCGAAATGATGGCAGATGCTATGATTATGGCAAATTCGAACACATTGCAAGTGAGTGTGTAGAGACTAAGAAAAGACATCCTCAAGGTTATGGAAGAAACAAAACCCTTAACAGCTGGAGTGATGAAGACACATTTGAATATGATCAAGATGACTCTAGAAATGTGTGCTTCATGGACATTGGAGAATCCAGCCAGATAAAACCTGATTTCTGCAAAAATTGCAATAATTTAAGAGCTCTACTAGACATTGAAAAGATCTTTAGAAAATCTTAGAACAATTTAAGATGAAAAAGCCTTAGAAATTCAACTCATGGTTTGTTCAGTTAAAAGAGACCTTTTTGATAAGGAAATATTTGAACTAAAGAATCTCTTAAAAATGCTTAAAGGTTTTCCAGTCCTGGTAAGTGAACTAAGTCAACTGGCTCAAACCAGTTGACTCATTCTCAAAGTGAATACTATAGTCTGCCTGGATTTGATGAAACTAGTAAAAGTTCTTGCTATTATTGTGGTAAATCTGGTCATTCCTATTCCAGGTGCAGATATCGTCTCTCTAGAATAACAAACTCGGTTTGGAGAGTCAAAATCAACCCTAACCAAAAGGGACCCAAAACTCATTAGGTACCTAAAAAGAAGTAACCATATTTTGCAGGGACTCCATGTGAAATCAAAAGGAAAATGGTATCTTGACAGTGGATGTTCAAATCATATGATAGGCAATAAATATCTATTCAAATTGATTGCGGAATTTAAGGCAGAAAAATTTGGTTTAGTGACAACTCAACTAGAACTGTCATTGGTATTGGAACGATTTTCTTTAATGAAACCTGTGAAATTACTAATGTGTATCTACTGAAGGGTTTGAAGTACAATCTGTTGAGTATCAGTCAACTGTATGATACCGATCTCAAAGTAAGATTTAAGAAAACTGGGTGCATCATGGAAGATATTTCAGGAAAGGCAATTCTTCCAGCAAGCAGGGAAAAAAACGTTTACATTTTGGACTCAATCAAAGAATTAACTAATCATATTTGTTTGGCATCAATTTCTGAAGATCCTTGGATATGGCATACAAAGCTTAGCCATGCTAGCATGAGATTAATTGAAAAGCTTGCAAGACTGGAATTGGTGATTGGACTTCTAAAGTTAGACTACATAAAGAATCATATCTGTGACGCTTTTCAAATTGGTAAAAGACATTATCTCTACTACAAAACTTTTTCAACTTCTTTACATGGATCTTTTTTGTCCAACTAGAACTGCAAGCATTAGTGGCAAGAGGTATGCTTTTGTTATTGTAGATGACTATTCACGTTTCACTTGGGTTATGTTTTTAGCTCAAAGATGAAACCTTAAACAATTTTGAGTTCTTTTATAAGAAAGTAGAGAGAGAAAAAGGCTACTACAGCACTTCTATCAGAAGTGATCATGGAGGAGAATCTGAAAGCAAGGCCTTTGAAAACTTCTGCAATGAAGATGTCACGACCCAAGCCAAGGGCCTAGATGTGACACAACGAATGGGAACCAGAAGGAACCCCAAACAAGACTCTTAACTTGTCATTACACATCATTGGTCGTGGAAGCATAAAAAAGACACAAAGAGTAAGAATAGGGGCAAAGAAACTATGGGGAAAGCTTGCATAACATCATAATTAAGAGACAAAGAGTCAAAGCTTATATCATACATACATAACATGTCAAACAAACACCTCTAATACTTAGATAAGATTGGGGGCCAAGACAAAGCAACCAGAGTTACCCTCATAGTCAAAATAGAAAATAAAGAATAGTGTCTCAATACATGATAAGAGAAACATAGACTAAGGTCCCCAAAGTGGAGGACTCACCAACTAGCTTGAGCAGCTCCGAACAAGCCACGTGGAGGAGGAGGGTGATCAACTTGAGCTCTAGTTTCTACATGGTGATATCATGTAGGCAAGAGTATGTGTTAGTATGTTTGAATAAACTAAGTATGTAGGATGCATTGCAACAAGAGATAGGCATTATAATTAAAATGCATAACAATAGGAAATAGGTATAGTAAACAACATGGCATGCATGATCAATGTATAAGTAAACATGCTCAAGTAACTCATACTCATATTGGATATCATATGTGTAGAAGAGACCAAGCTAGCTTTACAAAGTACAAACCCCTTGGTAGGTTGGTGATGATGCCACCCCATCACCTAAGTGGTGAGGTACAAACCCCTCACTAGGTTGATGAGTACAAACCCCTATCTAGGTTGATGATGATGCCACCCCATCACCCTAGCGGTGAAGTACAAACCCCTCACAAGATTGATGAGTACGAACACCCATCTAGGTTAATCGGGCTCTTGGTTCCCCCGGATTTGGTATGGTCTAATATAATACTTGATATAGAATTTATCATATATATAAGCTCATTTCAGCATCATAACATCATTCATATCATATCTCATGCTTTGCATCTTCAATTCCTCTAGAAAACATAGCAGGACATTTTATCAATCACTTGGTGGGTTTGTAATGGGGGTACAATACCATGCAATATGAGATGAAATTATGCAATAAAATCCATTGTGAAACCATCAATCAACATCTTGTAATAGCCTCAAGCCATATACATCAAAACCCCTCATCAAACCTTAAAATAGATCCAAGATTTACAGCTCAAAACAAAGCAAAACAGTCACAACTTTACATAGCTCTAACATAGCTCATAGACATGTTCATACTAGTAAACCCATTTGTAAAATCAACTTTAAATCATGCAAATTGAGTAAAGGGAGATTAGGGCACCATGGGTGGAAGGACGCTATGGCTGAAACCTACATACCTTAGCTTTGAAGAAGCTCTTGATGAAGATTGAAAATAGAGACTTGAAGCTTGAAGAAAATCCTTAGTTCCTGATGAGGGTTTTGAGACTTGAATTTAGGAGTGAAAAATATGGCTAAGTGTGTGAGTGAGTATGGGGGAATGTTTAGGATGATATGATACTGAAATATGACTACATATAGGGTAAAACACGTTTGGAAACACTTAGGCCCAAGACCCAAAATTCTTGGACAGCACAGAAAAATAACTAGGCAAAAACTACATAGGTCCACATTGCAGACCTATCGTAGAGACTAAAATTAACACATGTCCACGATTGAGGCGTGTCGTGGTACCATCACAGACAGACATTGGATAAGCGATTTTTAGAAAATTGAAATTGCTATTCGTTTGCTCTTTAATTGGGGTTAGACCCTTCTCCCCCTAATTTTGACCCCTGAACAAGAATATGAAGTCGAGTTTTTCAATATCATGCACAAATTTTAAGATATATGAAATTTAAAATTCCAGGCATTTTGAGGCACATCTTTGGACACTTTTTAGGGTCATTTCAATATCTCCCCCTTGAGAACATTTGTCCTCGAAAGTGAAAAAGACGTACAGGACAAGAGTGATCATAAATAAGTTAGCCCCAACAAGAATGTAACATTACATTTAAAACACCATTTTCAAAATCTCAACATAAGTGTTAAATCATTGCAAATTTGCCAACTTAAACATGAATGCATATGAATGACATAGGGGATGAAATACAAGACTTAAAATCACATAGGAGACTTAGGATTAGTACCTTAGGCTTGAATGGAGTGGAAAATATAAGGATACTATTTTTGCATGTCCGCTTCGGCCTCCCATGTAGCACTTTCGACTTGTTGGTTCCTCCAAAGGACCTTAACGGAAGTCACCTCCTTGTTCCTCAATCTCTTCACTTGCCTATAAAAAATCTGAACTAGAGTCTCCTCATAAGTCAAGTTATCCTCAACAACACCTACAACATTAAGAGGCACAATAGCATTAGGATCACCACACATTTCCTCAACATAGAGACATGAAATACCGGATGAACCAAATTCATTTCACAGGACAAATTTAACTCATAAGCTATCTTACCAACTCTCTTTATCACCTCATAAGAACCAAAATATCTTGAACTCAACTTCCCCTTTTAACCGAAACGGACCACACCTTTCATTGGAGAAAAGTTCAATTGATCCAATCACCCACTTTGCATTCAAGGTCTCTTCTTCTCATATCGTCATAGGATTGTTGACAACTTTGGACTGTTTTCAACCTTTCCCTAATCATCATAACCTTCTCAAGAGCCCCCATAACTCCAACTTAATAAATCCACCTCTCCAACCTCAAACCAACCAACCCGTGATCTACAACATCTCCCGAAAAGAGCCTCAAAAGGAGCCATACCAATGCTAGAGCGATAGCTATTTTTATAGGCAAACTCAATCAATGGAAGATGATCATCCCAACTACCCTTAAGCTCCAAGACACAATCCCTAAGCATATCCTCAAGTGTTTGAATGGTTCTTTCAGCTTGGCCATCTGTTTGTGGGTGGAAGGTCGAACTAAGTTGAACTTTTGTACCATGACCCCTTTGAAAGGACCTCCAAAAGTGTGTGAAGTGAATTATGACCACGATCTGATATGATGGACAAAGGAGCCCCATGTAACCTCACTAACTCATGGATGTACAACCTTGCATGCTCTTCAGCCCCATATGTAGTCTTAATCGGTAGAAAGTGAACCAATTTTGTCATCCTATCAACCACAACCCATATGGAATCAAAACCCTTCCTAGTCTTGGACAACCCAATCACAAAATCCATGTTAATCACCTCCCACTTCCAAGTAGGAATCTCTATGTCTTGGGTTAGGCCACCCGACCTTTGATGTTTCTCTTTGACTTGTTGACAACTATCACAACGAGAAACAAATTTGGCAATGTCCCTCTTCATGCTCCCCACCAATACAATTTCCTCAAGTCTCTATACAATTTGGTGGAAATGGGATGGATAGAATAAGAAGAATTATAGGCCTCATCAAGGATTTTCTCCCTCAAACTATCAACACAAAGCACACATAACCTACCTTGTTATCTAAGGGTACCATCTCTCCCTTGGGAGAAAACCGCTACTTTGCCCTCTTTCACCAAGACCTTCAATTCAAGCAAGGAGGAGTCAAGATCTTGTTTTGCTATCACCTTATCAATCAATGAAGACTTAGACCCATCAACAACAACAACACCATCACCACCAACCTCTTCCAACCTAACCCCCAATCTAGCCAATTGGTGTACCTACCTAGCCATTTCCTTATCAACTCTATCAACATGAGCTAGACTACCCATAGACACCCTACTCAAAGCATCTGCCATCACATTTTCCTTACTCGAATAATAGTGCACACTCATATCATAGTCTTTAAGAAGTTCTAACTATCTCCTTTTCCTCAAGTTGTGTTCTTTCTGCGTGAAGACATATTGGAGGCTCTTATGATCGATGAACACATCACCATGCACCCATACAAGTAGAAATACCAAATCTTTAATGCAAACACAACGGCGGCTAACTCTAGATCATGGGTAGGATAGTTCCTTTCATGTACCTTGAGTTATCTAGAAGAGTAAGCTATGACCTTATAATTTTGAATCAACACACAACCCAAACCAACCTGGGAAGCATCAGAATACAGCACAAATCCCTCAAGCCCATTCGATTGTGACAACATAGAAGCGGACACAAGCTTGTCCTTCAATGTTTGGAAGCTCCTCTCACATTCATTGTTCCATAAAAACTTAACCTTCTTTTGAGTCAATTTTGTCATAGGGGAAGCAATGGAGTGATGTGCTGTCAAAATATAGCATATTTGATGCCAAACATGAGGGTTTTTGTGAATTCTTAATGCGACTCTTTATGGTTTTTATGTGTTTTTGTGTTGTTATTGCAGAAAAGGTAGATTGGCATGATTTTGGAGGAAATTTACAGATTTTGCTAAAGCACAGGACATAAGAGCTTACATACGAGTCTTAGGCCAAGCTATGAGTCATATGATAATTTCGTAGCAAGAAACAAAGATCAAAAATTAGAAATCTATTAAGTGGAGGTCAACCTTATGAGGCAACCCTATGAGTCATAGGTCTCACTATGACTCGAATAGGTGGAATCGAAGCAGGAAACAGAGAGACAAAATTTTCGACCAAAAACTGAAGGCCTAGACTACGAGAGGAGCATAAGAGTCGTAGCCTAAGCAACGACTCATACCAGTGGCTCATACCAATTGAGTTCAAAATGTCAAAAACCTGATATAAGACCCTGATTATGATTCGTAGGTCACCCTATGAGTCGTACCTATGAGGCGTATCAGCTGCCAGCTATTTGTTCTGTGTAATTTTCAGGGTTAATTCGTAAACACTACAAATACTTTAAGTTAGGATTTTATTTGGAAGATCCCAGATTGTGAAAATTGAATGTGCCTTTGAATATTCTCTCAAGAATAATTTAGGCTTTTAGAATAGATTTTCATTTTGTCTTAGAAAAACCACTTTTGGGGATTGCAAATCTTGCTTTATACTCATTATCAATCTATCAAGCTTGTGGTTTGCAATTTGTGGTGTCTTACTCTTCATTGCTTTGGGTAAAATTCTCAACTATGTTTTGTATTTGTAGTTTTGTTAGTTTTGTTTTAGCCATGAGTAGCTAAGAACCCACAACTTGGGGTTGTGGGAACTATAGATAGTTGACTTGAGATGACCTAGGTTTATTGCATTCTACGATTGGGATTTTGCATGTATTGTCTATTTCTCTTCATTGACGAATAGGAAAAGGGAAGTAGATGACAGGATTTGATTGATACGTTCTCATCTAATCAACCAAACCTGACCAAGAGAAGGTTGACTTGGACAATAGTTAACGGTTAGTTGGCACACAATACTTGCCGATAAAGTACCATGGTGAAATTCGACCTTCACCTTCACAAGAGGGCTGAAAGAACCTAAGCTATTGTCCTAGTGCGAATTTCCAATTGTCATTATGTTGTCTAGGGTAATCGAGTCAACAAATCATGGGGAATATAATTTCCAAGTTGTCCCTAAAATTGAGTGTTTTCTCGCGTCGTAGTATAGTTTTTATTCTTGAATCACAAATCCCCCCTCATTTAGAGATTTTAGTTATAGACACTCAAAATGATTGATAGTGAATTCTTATAGTCAAACCCTGTATTCCCTGTGTATTCGACTCTAACCTTTAGTTAGGTTAATTGCTAATAGTAACCACTTTCTTATTGGAGCGTGAACATCAGAAAAAATTATGGCGTCGTTACCAGGGAATACGACTAGGTTTTGACTTGATTTCGTTATTAGTTAGTTCAAGTATTAATTTCTAGAATCACATGTATTTTACTCTTCTTTTTGTTTTTATTGTTTGATTTTACTTGCAGGATGTACTAGGTTGTATGCCCAACACGAGGAGCCAAGGCAATCCCTTAGTTCCGAAAAATTTGGAGATCCATCGAGTCTTTAGAAGAATGGCTCAAGTGAATGAGGATGTCGCGGTTGAGGAAGAGATAAACATGAATGATGATGATATGGGAAGAGAGGACAATCCACCACCAAGCGATAATAGACCATAACTTAGGGACTTCAATGAAAACGCTTATGGATGGAATCATTATCATTTGAACCCTATGGCCATGGATGTTACCGGTGCTATAGTTCTGCTTCTTATACCGGCAAATGCTAAGTTCTCGGTATCAAGTGGGTTACTTCAAATGCTCCAAAACTGTTATTTGTTCATAGAGCTACCTTCAGAGGATCCCATCATCATCTCCATAATGTGGTTTTTGTCTACAAGAGTGTCATGGGGACAAAAAATCTTTCTCTTCATGCCATTGCTTTATGGGTGTTTCCATTGTCACTAATTGGAAATGCAGCTGTGTGGTTGTCTGAACTTCCTTCGGGTACAGTAACAAGTTGGGCAGAGCTTCAGAAAGTGTTTCTTGAAAGATATTTCCCAAGATCAAAAAAGTTAAAGCTCAAAGATCAAATATAAATTTTTGAGCAATTATTGAGTGAGACTCTATTAGTACCATATGGGAGAGATCTACCAAATGCTTGAGGATGGTCCCAGATCACAGTATTGTTGATGATGCCTTGGTTGAGATTTTCTATTGGGCACTTGATGAGAATAGTCAAGCTTGTACCGACGTAATCATAGGAGGCATATTTCTTGACCAACCTTTTGCATTGATAGCTGCAAGGATAGAGCAAGTGGTTAAAACTAATAGAGTATGGGTTCAATGAGAGCGAGGTGCAATGAAGACTTCTTGTGCGGTCAACACCAACAATGAGCAAGCAAAGGTCAATGAAGAGATCATGGAGCAACTTGCTCAACTTCGCACAAGTATGGGCTTGATCTTGAAGCAAAACCAAGCAAGTGTCCAAGTGGTCACTCACCAACCTCCTAAAGCTCCCATATATGAAGATCCATTCTTTGATGAAGATGCTTGTTTCGTGAGCAACCAAGCGGCGAATTTCCGGAATAACCCCCAAGTGTCCAACTCGGACTACTGGAGGCAGGGTTTTGAGAATCAAGTTTGGAACTACAACCATGATGGGGCTTATAGAGACAACCGAGGTGCCTACTATGAAAAGGATAGAATGCCGAATGCCGAATGGGGTAGAAGAGATGGTTATAGGAATGGTCCTTATGTGCCGCCCCACAACCGTGATTCCGTGCCAAGCACTTCGAGACTTAGAGAGATATTTGACAACTTATTGAAGAGAACTGATCACCAAAATGAGACCTTGAGGGGGATGAAACCAAATATTTCAAGTATTAACCAAAAAATAGAGTCTTATTCTGTGGTGGTTAAGCAACTAGAACAACAATTTGGGAAAGTTTCTTCACAATTGAACCAATGCCGAAAGGGTACCTTGCCAAGCAACATGGTTCAAAATCCTAAAAATGAAGGGCATTGCATGACAGTTATGACTAGGAGTGGGAAAAGCACCATAAATCCCCCTATGCCGATGATTGTGGATGAAGTTGATGAGAAGGGTATTGGTGGTAAAGTTATGGTTGAGGGAGGAGGTCCAGAGAATGTTGAGATGCAAAAAGAGAAAGTAAGCGAGCACAAAAATATTAAGTCAATTCCAAAGCCTCCTCCTTCTTTCCCTCAAAGGCTTAAGAAAAAGGAAGAGGAGGCAAAATTCAAAAACTTCCCCTCGATGTTGAAGCAACTATCTATCAACATTCCCCTTCTAGAAGCTTTGGATAAGATGCCCGGGTACACCAAGTATATGAATGATTTGGTGACAAATAAACGTACTTTGAGCCAAGAGTTCTCACAGGAGCTCCAACAATGTAGTACGATCATGACTAAATGCCTCGTTCAAAAATGAGAGGACCTCGGTGCATTCACCATCCCTTGCACCATTAATGATGTTGAATTCACTAGAGCATTTTGAGACTTAGGAGCAAGCATCAATCTAATGCCTCTTACCGTATACAAAAAGCTTGGTCTTGACACTCCTACCCCAACGAGAATACAGTTGCTCATGGCAAATCGAACTATTAAAAAGCCGGAGGGAATACTTCTTGATGTGCTTGTTGAAGTTGATAAATTCATCTTTTCCCCGGACATTGTGATCCTTGATTGTGAGGTTGATTTTGAGGTGCCCATTATTCTGGGAAGACTATTTCTGGTCACAGGGAAAGCCCAAGTGGATATGGATTTGGGTCAGCTTCAATTCAGGGTCAATGATGCAGAGGTCATGTTTGACATCTGCCAATCCATGAAATACCCGGATGAGTTTAAGAATAAAGTGTGGACCCTTGATGATTGCTGATAAAGGATGATGACAAAGTCGAGCCAAGACGTTAAACAAGGAATTTCTTGGGAGGCAACCCAAGCATGTGTGATGATTTTTAGTTTATTTTTAAGCTTGTTTGGTTTTTGAAGTTTTTAGGTAGTAAGGTGTTGTTTTATTTTAAGTTTGAAAGATATTGATGCAATTGTGATATTTTCAAGATTGCAGTGTTTTGAGACTTGGTCCACAGCCGAAAGTTAAAGGACTGAAAATGTTAAAAAATGGCACTTGGAACAGCCTCTACGAGCAAGCTTACGAGTTGTAGTCACCACTATAACTCGTATCCATGCCTCGTAGAGTGGAACAGTGAATATTAAAAGTTGGCACACATACTACGAGCCAACCTTACAATTCGTAGGGTCTACTACGAGTCATAAGTGGGGTTCGTAGTATCCAGGTAAGAAATCTAATTTTTCTAAGTGTTGCATCTGCTACGAGTTCGGGACCTATGAGTCGTAGGATACCCTACGAGTCGTAGTCAGGGTCTTGTAGCCCCAATCTGTAGCTTTTTAAAATGTGACTTGGTTTAGTATAAAAGGGGCCAAAATAAAATTTGACCCCTAAATTCATTTCATTTACCCTAATTTGGACGGAAATCCCCAAATCCTTTCCCCCATTCACTATCCCGATCAAATCCTGGCTTACCACGTCACTTTCCAACGAATACTTCAGCGAGGATACTACTCTTTAGGGTTTTGGCACCTCTTTCCTTCTACGTTGCATTAGGTTGATTCTTTTCTCATTTGGTAAGCTTTGTGATCAATTTTAGTGCACTATTGTGGTGAGTTTCATTCTTTTGATGATTGTATATCTGATTTAATAATGAAGATTCATACCCATGTGGTAATGTTTTGGTATAAACATGAAAACTAGGGTTTGGGTGCTTTGAAAATGTTGCTATGAATTAAGCTTTGTTTGGAATTCTTGTGTGGGTGGTCGTAGCTGTGAGAATAATAGTCCCTTAAATGTATTTCTCAATTGTTGTCTGAACATTAGGCAAATTATTTTCGAAATGGGCATTTTGAAAGTGTGGGTGTGTTCATATGCCACATCTTATTGTATTTAATTGAAAGTGTTTGAATTTCCCTTGCATCTCGATGGAATGTTTTGTTGATAACAAATGATAGTTTGGAGATGAAATTGCTTTTGGTTTTGCTTGATATAATATGGGATTATCGACTTTGATCTTTGGGGGAAATGGTTGTTATAACTGCCTTATATCGTAGTGGGTCTACTTGTGCATCAAGTTTATTGTATTTCTGTTATAATTGGCAATTCTTGGTTTGTGTTTAATTTGTTTGTGGTTCATGTTTGAATGTTATAGGCACTACAAGTGCCTTCTGTTTCCAGCTACGAGGCCCCCTACGACTCGTAGGATCCCCTACGAATCATAGTGGTTCCTCGTAGTAGACATCAGTCATCTATGGTTCCTTCACATTTCTCATACGAGACCCACCTACGACTCATAGTATCTGCTATAACTCATGGTAGGGGTCTTGTGAGTCTGATTGGGATTTCAAGAATGCATGTTCAATAAGGTACGAGGCCAGATTACGACTCATAAGCCACCTAACGAGTCCTAGCTGCACCTCGTATCTGAGTTCAAATTGAATTTTTCTCAGAAACCTTGTTACTAAGAGGCTAGAATATAACTCATAGGATAGCCTAGAGTCGTACCTGTACCTCGTAGTTGTAGACCTGCAACTGTATTAGTGATTATCTATATTTAAGTGTTTTTGATTTCTTGTTCTTTACTATTTGATCAATGTGTGATCAAACATCTTGAAGCTCAAATAATGTTATTGGTTGGTTTGCGGATATCATGCCTCCAAAGGATAAACGAACAACCCAAACATTCCAAAGGAGGTTGGTGGACGAGTCATCCGAGACTAAGAGATCTGAGGGGTCTTTAGAAGTTCATAGGGTCAAAATAGACCCCGAGGCTAATGTACCTCAGACTCGGGCTCGTACAACTCATACATCTATGGAAGTGAGTAATTCCTCCCAGTCTGAAGAGAAGGAACATGGGGGTGGCAAAGATGGGTCCGAGAGTGGTTCACCACAGATAACCCTGACATACACCGAGACAGATTCTGAGAAGGGGCCACAAGCCCAGGAGGAAGTCCAATCACAGCCCCCAACTGAACACAGATGGTGCGTTGCAAGAATGAAGAAGATATATGACCAAAGTCTAGAGCCAAAGGGTCAGGGCAAATCAGTTTTACAATTCCATGAGGAGTAGGCTGAATGACTCTGGGCCAGTAGGGTGCCAGGGTCAGATATGGTGATAGACAGACACAAACTAAGATGGACTACACAACAGCTAGACAAGTATGCCCCTTATGTAGTCCATGAGTTTTATGTATCCTATCTTGCTACACTTCGCCGAGGGCTGCCAAAGAACAAGAAGTCGATCGAGCAATCTACATTACGAGTGGTGTTAGTCCGAGGTCAGAGAGTTCCCATTTCGAAGGAGACGATCCAACAGATTTAGATTGGGCCTACCTATAGAGTGCCTCAGTCCACAGTAGTGTACAATGGTCGCATTAACAAAATGAGGAGAGCAGTGAGTGAGAAGGATGTTGGGGCTAAGACCGAGCTACTACAGTGGACTGCTAGCCAGATATGTGAGGAGGGGTTCGAGCCTACATGAATTACAAAAAACGTAGATCTGATAGTGAAAGCCCACCTCTCTTTTCGGACCAAGTTTTGGTGGTCGATTATCTGTTAGCGTATCCGGCCTACTATCATGGATAATATGATCACCCTGGAGCGATCTATTTTATTAGCTAGCATTCTAGCTGGTTATAAGATAGATTGGGCTCGGATTACCTCTGAGAAAATCCACGAATTCGTCGTCCGAACGAACACCTCACTTCCATTCCCTATTTTGATCCATAGATTGTGCAGGTAGTAGGTGTTCCTATAGACCCTCACTGAGACTAGCATATCGAGGCCACACGCATTATGTATCCCATCCTGATAAAGGTTGATGAGAACCTGGTGGACCTACCACATGCAGCTCATTCAGCCATCCCAGATCCATTCCCGGTTGAGCCTTAGACTAAGGGTTTGACTCCAGCTACCACTGGTAATACTACAACTGATACAGAGCCTTCCCCAGCTATTGAGATTGACTCTACGCCATCCTCCAGTACCCAACTTCAGTTTCATCCACTATTCAGGTTATTTCGCTTATCTCTGTTGTTGCTTTTCAAGCACTGGTGTGCAAGGTGGCTACAGTGGAGTCCAGGCTACAGGATTTAGCATCTCATGTCAGACCATGGGTCAGGGTAAAGGCATTCACCCATGATTTAGTAGATGAGAGAGTTAGGGAGGTGGTTGCCCGAGTAGATGAATTTAAAGCAAGAGTCCAGCGGAGGCTTGAGGGTGCTCGGCCTGCTGACACAAGCATAGTGGCATAGGAGTTGGCTAAGTTTAAGGCCGACTTATTGCAGATGTTAACAACCCCTGTTGCAGTCCCGGAGGTGGCATCAGCGGGTGATGGGGTTTTTGACTGGTTAGTTGACCGCCCGCATGCTCACAGGAAGAGGCCCCTCGAGAGAGATGACCCAGAGTTGAGACAGAAGAGGCCTAGACTTGATGACCCGGCAACACCGGAGGAGAAGCCAATACAAGAGGAGGTGGTTAGGAGTCGATACAAATGGTGGCTATGTAGAGAGATAGGGAGCAGCAAACTTCACATGGAGAGGATAGCTCATGTATAACTGCAACCCAGATAGCTAAGGAGGAGGTCGTGACCCAGGACCCTGCTGAGCAGAAAGATACCAGTGCTTGAGTACCACAATGTTTGATCTTTTTGACCCTAGACCTTATCTTTTATATATGGATATTTTGTTCTTTCTGTTAGACAATATGTTTGTTATGTTGATTTTTGGTTTTGTTTAAATGTTTTATGTTGGATGTTGTTTTTACTTATGTTTAGGATATTTTTACTCATGTTTTTTACTTATGTTTATTATTATTATTATTATTATTATTATATATATATATATATATAT
>JAABOM020000002.1:12875597-12909809 GCA_011800125.2 Solanum clarkiae
ACAAAACAAAGTCCAATGATGTTAGATATATTCTCAAAGTTTGTAAGATATAAACACTATATTAAAACTACAACTTTTAAATTTTTATGTGTAAATATAAATTACTTATTTTATAATTGTTTAAAATCTTTTTTATTTTAATAATAGATGGTCTATCTTTATTAAATTAAAAATTGGTATTTTATTAGTAATGAATTTATTAACATCACAATTATTTATTCTCAAATAATTCAAGTGAGAAAATAGCAAATATGGCGACAAAATTATTGTTTTCTTAACTAGTTAGAAGCCACAAAAAATAATCTACTTTGATCTAATTACATGAAATAAAAAATTTCAAAATACTTCAAAGGTATAATTTGAAAGAATTTTTTGTAGAGTTTTAAATCAAACATAAGATTAGATGGGAAGCATAAACCAAACACTTGATAAAAAAATAATCCCTGCATTTTTAATCCCTGCGTTATTCATTTTTGCACCAAACGACCCCTTAGTTTCTTAAGTGTCTGCTTCCTTTTGTTTTTCAACGAACACAGAAGGAACTACAAAAATTGAGGTGTCGTCATGGTTAGTCTTCATGGCCAGACTCTACTAGATACTTCTTGGATATACTATATTAATACATAGTATAGAAACCTATTTATAAAATATATAAATATATATAATATGTAATACAAGTTTTATTGATAGATAATACATTTAACGCATATTTTAATACAGATTGTGTTAATTTCATACCAAACAAACACAATATATTATTAAACACTTATGATACATTTATATTGTATGCATAACTAATTCACTTTCAATACAAGTATAGATTTATAATGAATATGTTATGTATTGCTATAAACGGTAATAATTAAAAAATATCGATAAAATCAATAATTATTTTTTAAAAAAGTACTCACACAAATAATTTTCCTGCTTCCTTTCTCTTTTGGGAAAACTTGTGGGCCTTTATTAATTAAATCATCTAACAATTCAAAAAGTAAAAAATGTAAAGAAAGAATTACATCATATTTCTATTCTTTTTCATTTTATAAAAATTTCCTTAAAAATCTCCCAACTAAAACCAAATAAATCCCAGGGCATTGGATACATAATTATTGATACTTTAGCTGAATTGTCTGTTAAAATTTAAAAGAAAACAAAATATAAAATTCGCTTTCAATCCCACTAACCAAGATAATCAAATTGTAATCAACCTCCCCCTAAAGACATAACACATTCGTGCATTTCAAAATTTAAATTTTATTTCTTCAATTTATGCATAACGCAAGAGAATATACTATTTGAAAAGATGAGCTGATGCATGATTGAATATGGTGATTGTAATGACCCAACCTAGGGCTTAGTCATCACATGGCGAATGAAATACCCGAAGGCACCTCATCCAAGTCATCTTTAATATCTTTAGCATTTGTAGGCATAAATTAAACATTTGCGAAATAAAATGGGGGGAGGGATCAATGGGACTATATTATGACAATGAAGCAACATTAAAAAGGAAACATCAACATTTATCCATAAAGCATACCGACTAAACCAAAGATGGACGGAACCGACAACGATTAATTTCCATCTAATAGAAAAGACTCCATATATAAACAACATAGAATGTAAAAGCCTCAAAATGCCAGCACATACATGGGTTTGAAATACATAGCAAGAATGAAAATGGTAGAGACGCAATGATCTTAGGCATATTTATACGTCTAATTAGCCAATAATGCCCATAAATAGAGACAAGTCAGAGGGCAAATTCATCAAGTCTAGGTCTTTTAGTGTGTTTTTCTCTTATTTTGCTAACATAGGGCCGAGTGCGCTAGTTGGTTGTGTTTCTGAAGGATTTTGTGTTAATTGGGAAGGTTCAGAGTTAAACCCGAATTTGAAGGAAGAACACAACCAAGAAATCGGAAGATAGAAGTTAGTAAAAGCATCCAAAAGGCCAGAAGTCCACGTGGCAGACTTGGAACAAGGTTGTGAAAGCTGAAAAATGTAGAAGAAGGCACGAAGCTGAAAAGTGCGCAAAGTCCGCATCACGAACCTGTGCAAAAATTGTGTAAAACTGCCCAGTTAGCAAATTAAGCGAAAA
Organism: Solanum clarkiae; assembly: GCA_011800125.2. Taxonomy (NCBI): domain Eukaryota; kingdom Viridiplantae; phylum Streptophyta; class Magnoliopsida; order Solanales; family Solanaceae; genus Solanum; species Solanum clarkiae. Next base: position 12,877,696 of record JAABOM020000002.1, read on the forward strand.
GTCAGAAATATAAGGGGTCCGCGTCGCGGACTTGAGGACCCAATGCGGAAAAGTTGAATTATGGAATTTTCATTATTATGCTATCTTAGACATTAGGTTTACATTTGGTTTTTTTACGCAAGAACTACAGTAAGGATGATGGAGACCTCTTTTCAACAGTATTTTAGTTAGTTTAATCTTTAGCCTTTTGTTTTTGATGTTTTCCAATTCATTCATGATGTATTTAACATTCATAAGTGGCTAAGTCTCCATAATCTGGAGTTGTAGCCATAGACAATGTGTATTTCTTAACTTTGAATATCTATGAATGGTTTCTTTTGATTATTCCTCTTCTATTTTTATCTATACTTCTTAGCCTGATCAACTAGGGGGTAAATTAGTTATTCACTCTAGATTCGAGAGATATTGGAGTGGATAGAATGTAACAGTATAGGGTGTTTGTTCAATACTAGAAAACTAGGTTGATTCGTATAAGGGAGACCAATGACATCTACCCTTACACCTCGCTCGGTTCATAATACGGGAAGATAACTTTAATGCATTTTCATTGGTCTGTCTGTTCCAGCTCAATGATGTAGTTAGACAATCAATAATGGTAGGCCGGTAGAGGCGTGCAACCCTGTCAGGTACATTAAACCTTGTGAATCAATAATCAAAAAACCAGACATAGATAGATATTGTTAAGGCTAAACAGAGTCATAAGGGTTATAACCCTGGAATTACTAATCAATTATTAAAAAATTGTAGTAAAATTTAGATTAATTTAGTAGAAATTTATTCTTTATAGTCATTTTATTTATCTACATAAATCTCTTTTTACCTAAGCACCATAAACGTGATAACTGAAAGTGGTGACCAATTTAATTCAAATCCTTTGGGTTCGACAACTCGGCTCTTTAATTAGGGCCACTATATTACTGGTAAGACCACGTACACTTGCGTGTGCTGGGAATAACAAGTTTTTGGCACCATTGCCGGGGATTTGTAACGAATTGGTTGATTATCAAAGTTGTCTTATTTTGTGGTGTTCACTACATTTGATCTTAGCGGTGTTTTTGTGCAGGTGATTGATAAGTAAGCTGGAAGATAAGGACTCGTATTTTCATCAATCCAAGAGGAGCGTAGGGGTTTTGTTCGAAACACCGCCAATTGAACTCGTAGAGCAAGAGGATAACAAGGTGGAGGTTAATCCTATTGTGGAGAACATGGAAAACAATAGCCCACCTGCACCACTAGCACTTGCTGCTGATGCACCACCGACACCGAGGCCAGTGAGGGGTGTAGCAATCCCGAGAACCACCAATGTTACTAGCTGTTTTATCAAGCCTGAGCCTGGTGGCCGGTGGGAGCTCAAACAGAATATGGTCTAGTGTTACACTCTACTGGACAGTTCGTGGGGCTTCCTCATGAAGATCCACAAGTCCATCTTCAGAGTTTTCTCAAGATTGTTGATACTTTCATTCCTATGGGGTGAAATGTGATCATGTGAGGATGACTTGTTCCCCTTTTCACTATTGGGAGAAGCCCGGAGGTGGTTGCAAATTGAGCCACGAAACTCCATAGCATCCTGGGATGATCTGGCTTAAGTTTCTCACTCGATTCTTCTCATCTGGCAAGACAACCAAACTTAGAAGTGAGATCTTGAGTTTCAAGAAGAGGTCTAGGGAGAATCTATATCAAGCGTGGGACATATTCAAAACTCTATTGATCAATTGCCCACACTATTATCAGGCTAATGAGGTACTACTCCATATTTTCATCGAACAGTTGGAACCCTATACCAAAATTCTTCTTGATTCAACTGCAGGGGGTCAAGCATTGAAGAAGACATATGATGAATTGTATTCTCTTCTCAACAGAATTGCTTAGGGAAACCCAAAACTGAATGGAGGATCCAGCTGATCGACAATCCAGAAGCAGGCCGGGGTATTAGAAATTGATGCAATAACGAGCCTGCAGTCTCAAATGGTAGCTATGTAGAATATAATGACCACAAACTTTAACAATTTGTCTTTGGGTCTACAATAGCAAGCACTAGTAGAAATGGGACAACAACAAGCCCCCGTCAATATGGTACAACAATAACAAGTGAATTGGCGTGATGTTTGTATGGGGGCGACCACACGATTGAATCATGCGGAGCTAATCCAGAAGTAGTAAACTTTGTGGGTAATGCTAACATAGGGGTCTATCAAGGATTCGGGAACACATATAACCCGAATTAGAGGAACCACCCAAACTTCTCGTGGGGTGGAAATTAGCAGAATCAGGGGCCACCTCAACAAAGACCACAGGGTGGAAGTGCATATTAGAATTAGCCGGCCCAGCAGCCTGCGAGACAGGCCAATTCAAACACCATGACGGATAGTGAGGCATTGAGGCAGATCTTGGCAAACTAGAATAGGCAAGAAGAGGAGATTCAGAGGAACAAGCAGGATTTGCAGAACTTAGAAAAGCAGTTAGGACAGTTGGCCAGCTAAATAAATTCCAGACCTCAAGGAGGCCTACCTGGTAACACTGATCCCAGCCCAAAGCAGGCAAATACGGTCAGCACAAGGAGTGGAAGGCCCTTAACTGAATTGGTCCCTAAGAAGAAAAAGAGGGATGATCAGGATGCTATACAGAATAATGAGACTGGCAATCCCAGCCTAAGCACTGATGAGGCAACTCCATTGGCAAAACCTCCTCTTCCATTCTTACAGAAGCTCAAGAAGAAGAAGGAGGATAATTGCTTTCAAAAGTTCTTCGGGCTACTAAAGCAGGTATGTCACGACCCAAGCATAGGGCCTAGATGTGACCGGCGAATGGGGAACTCGAAGGGACTCCAAACAAGCCTCATAGAATATCATTACACATCCTTGGTTGCGGAAGCAATGTAAAACAATGTAAGAAATATAAACAAGGGGAATTGGGACTAAGGGAGAGAGACAGAGATTTATACTTAAATAGCTTGAATGTCATAAGTGAGTCAAAGCTCAAGCATAATATATAACATGTCCAATAACACCTCTACTACATAGATAAGAGCGAGGGACAAGACAAGTAACCAGGATCACCCTCATAGTTAATACATACATAAACGAAAGATAGTCTTAGAACATAGTATAAGAGAATATTCATTGTCCCCGAAATGGAGGACTCACCAAAGGCTAACTTGAACAATCCGTCTAGCCATAAGAAGAATCAATAGGCGCTCTGATTCCTACATGGTAACATCATGTAGGCATAAGTATGCGTTAGTACGTTGGAATGTACTATGTATGTAGGATGCAATGCAACAAGAGATAGGCATCATAATCAAAATGTATAACGATAGACAATAGACATAATATAACAATATGACATGTATGATCAATGCTAAAGTAAAATATGCTCAAATAACTCATGCTCATATGGAATATCATATGTATAGAATATACCAAGTGAACTACTTCCCAACTCCAAGGCACACCATTCCTTGAATGGTGATTGAGGCTTGATACCCAGGCATCCGAGGCTTGACACCCCCTCGTTAAGGTGATTGAGACTTGGCACCCCCTCAATGAGGTGATTGATACTTGGCACCCTCTTAATAAGGTGATTGAGGCTTGGTACCCCCTCAACAAGGCAATCGAGTCTTGGCACCCCCTCGTCAAGTTAATTGAGACTTGACACCCTCTCAACAAGGTGATTGAGGCTTAGTACCCCCTCAACAAGGCATCCGAGGCTTGACAGCCCCTCGTCAAGGTGATTGAGACTTGACACCTTCTCAATAAGGTGATTGAGGCTTGGTACCCCCTCAACAAGGCAATCAACTTTCAATATTATAGATACTTTTCATGAATTGAACACATGTACAACATACTTTCATCATCATAAAGTCATCATATACCTGTATTTCCTCTCATCATGATACAGCATATGCATACCATCATCTCATCATCATTTCATCATTATTTCATCATTATATAATCATAATAACACCATTCAACTTATAAGGCATGCATTGGACCTTCATTTCCTCAAGAAACCCTAGTCGGACATTTTATTATACACTTGGCAGGTGTGAGATGAGGGTGAAAGACCATGCAATTTAGAAATAAAATCATGCAAGAAAATCTATTGTAAAACCACCAGTCAACACCTTGCAACACCCTCAAGACATACACATCAAAACCCCTTATCAAAAATCTTACATTAGATCCAAGATTTAAAGCTAAAAACATGCTAAAACAACCATACTTTCATGAACTAAAATCACTGTGCAGTAAATTTCTCAATATACAAGACCCATATATGAAATTAATTTTAAATCATGCAATATTAGTAAAAAGGAGGCTTAGGCACCATGGGTAGAAGAACCCAATAGTTCAACACCACATACCTTAGCTTTGGAGAACCATAGAAAGAGATTGAAAATGGAGACTTAAAGCTTGAATGAAATCCTTAAGATTGGTTTTGAGTTTTGGCACTTGAATTTATGGTGAAATGTGAGTCTAAGTGTTTGAGAGGATATTGAGGAATATTGAGGATAATATGAGGGTGAAACACGACCAAAATAACATTAGTCCGCGTCGCGGAGGCGCCACAGATGCTCACTGAAAATTTACATTTTCTGCACAAATGAGTTCTACAAAAATGGGCATAAATCCTTCATCTGAACTTAGAATGAGGTGAAACCAAGTGCATGGGAAAGCTAATTAAAAGGGATTCAAGTTGGTAGGTCATGAGCCACTCAATTCTTTGTATTCTAAGAGATATACCCCTTCAAAGTTGACCCTCCTAAATAATGTTTATTGTGATTTTATTGATTTTGATACGGTTGCTCTAAAATTCTAGTTAGACCCATTTCCCACTCAATTTGACCCCTAAACAAGAATATGAGTCAGATTTCAAAAATAATGAACAAACTTTTAGATATATGAAAATTACGATTATGGGCACTTTCGAGGCACATTTTCGGGCACTTTTTGGGGTCGTTACAAGGTCCAGATTAACTTACCATTCATTGATAGTTTGTAGGGGATCCCAAAATACGCCAAATATGTCAAGGACATTTTTGCTAACAAAACTAAGTGGGTTGAGTATGAGACTATGACACTGACAGAGGCTTGCAACTCCAAAATTCTCAATAGATCGCTCTTGCCAGCAAAGTTAAAAGATTCAGGGAGCTTCACTGTGCAAGTAACTATCGGGAGTCATCTGAATGCTAAGGTCTTGTGTGATCTGAGAGCAAGAATAAACCTTATGCCCACTTCCTTGTTCCTAAAGCTAGGGCTTGGAAGGCTGAAGCCAACCACCATTGTGTTACAACTGGCAGATAGGTTCGTGGCTAGGTCGATGGAGTTATTGAGGATGTGTTAGTCCAAGTGGGACCTCTCATTTTCCCAATGGAATTCGTCATTCTAGATTTTAAGCTAGACTCTGAGGTCCCATTCATACTTGGGCGCCCGTTCCTAGCTACAAGAGGGGCATTGATCAATGTCGAAGTAAGGAGGTTCACCATGAGAGCGTATGATAAGGTGGAAGTGTTCGATGTCTACCAGTCTATGAAGCTACGGACTGCTTATAAAGATCTAGCAACCATCACAGTGATAGACATTGCAGTTGTTGTGAGCTAGGTTAAGATTGAAGATCCACTAGCTAGGGTTTTGCTGAAACAAGGGCTAGTGGATAATGCTGAGGCCCGCAAAATCAAGAATGTGCTAAATGCTCACAATGTGAATATGCTGAAAAAGATGAATGACCCATTAAACTGGGTTTTGGGACCAACACCCAAACCCTCAGTTGAAGAAGCTCCTCAGTTAGAGTTGAAGCAGTTACCATCATATCTCAGGTATGAATTTCTTGGCGAAAATAATACATTACCTGTAATCTTGTCTGCTTCATTGACTGCAACCCAACTAGAAGCTGTTGTTACAGTGCTGAAGAAAAAGAAGAGAGCAATAGGGTGGCAGATGTTTGACATCCTAGGTATCAACCCAACCTTATGCATGCACAAAATCTTCATAGAGGAGGGTCACAAGCCAGTGGCTCAACCGTAGAGAAGGCTAAATCCAATCATGAAATAGGTAGTAAAGAAAGAGATCATTAAGTGGTTAGATGTAGGGATCATCTTCCCCATTTCAGACAGAAAATGGGTAAGCCATGTACAATGTGTCCCCAAGAAAGGCGGGATGACGGTTGTCACTAATGAAAAGAATGAGCTGATTCCAACTAGAACGATGACGAAGTGGCGAATTTGCATGGATTACAGAAAATTAAACAATGCCACCAGGAAATACCATTACCCCCGTGCCTTTCATTGATCAGATGCTGGATAGACTCGCTAAGCAGGAGTATTACTGCTTTCTTGATGGGTACTCGGGATACAACCAGATAGCCATTCCACCCGAGGACCAAGAAAAGACAACCTTCACATGTCCATGTGGGACATATGCGTTCAAACGCATGCCCTTTGGTTTGTGCAATGCACCAGCGGCTTTCCAAAGATGCATGATGGCTATCTTCCATGACATGTTGGAGGACTTTGTGGAGGTATTCATGGATGAATTCTCAGTCTTCGGTGAATCTTTTGAGTGCTGTCTCTGGAATTTGGACAGAGTACTAGCACGGTGTGAGGAGACTAGCCTCATTCTTAACTAGGATAAATGTCACTTCCTAGTTAAGGAGCGGATAGTCTTAGGCCACAAAGTGTCCAAGAAGGGGTTGGAGGTAGACAGAGCCAAGATAGAGGTGATTGACAAGCTACCATCACCGGTTTCAGTCAAAGGAGTCCGGAGTTTTTCGGGACATACGGATTTCTACCGTAAATTCATTTAAAGACTTCTCAAAGATTGCAAAGCCACTGTGTTCCCTATTGGAGAAATATGTACTATTTCACTTTGATGAATTTTGTTTGCAGGCATTCGAATTGCCGAAGAAGAAATTGGTGGAGGCTCATATCTTGGTAGCACCTGATTGAGGTCTCCCGTTTGAGATAATGTGTGATGCTAGTGATATAGAAGTGGGTGTGGTACTGGGGCAATGAGAGACAGAGTTTTCCGCTCTATATACTATGCCAGCAATTATACAGTCACTAAAAAGGAAATGCTAGCATTAGTATATACATTTGATAAATTTAGACCTTATTTGGTGGGGACCCAAGTGTTGATGTTCACAGACCACGCGACCGTGAAATACTTGTTCAATAAAAATGATGTAAAGCCGCACCTAATTAGATAGATCCTATTGCTCCAATAGTTCAATATTGAGATGAAGGATCGAAAGGGGAGTGAGAACTAGGTTGCTAATCACCTATCCCATCTGGAAAAACTGATGCTCTCATAGGTGAGCAATTGCAGATCAAAGAAGAGTTCCCTGACAAGCAACTACTTGCAATTGAGGTGGAGCAATTACCATGGTATTCTGATATTGTAAACTACTTGATGAGTGGTGTGTTCCCTCCTGATGCAACATACTGGTCGAAGAAGAGGTTGGCTCATGATGCGAAGGCATATATTTGGGATGAGCCCTACCTTTTCCAATAAGGAGCTGACCGCATGGTGAGGAGGTATATTCCGGAGGCGAAGATGAAGCAAATTCTGGAGAGATGTCATGCCTTTCCATACAGGGGTCATCATGGTGGTAACAGGACAACACACAATATATTACAATTAGGCTTCTTCTGCCCACTTTGTTTAAAGATGCCATTCAGTTCTCTAGGGCCTGTAATGCTTGCTAGAAGATTGGTGCTATATCTCAAAGGCATGGGATGGCCCTAAAAAATATTCTGGAAGTGGAGATCTTTGATGTTTGGGGCATTGACTTTATGGGGCCATTCCCACCATCATTTGGTTGTCATTATATCCTGGTAGTTGTTGATTATATGTCTAAATGGGTAGAAGCAGCAACCCTCCCTACCAATGATGCTTAGGTGGTGAGTAAGTTCCTTAAGAAGAACATCTTTACACGGTTTGGTACTCCAAAAGCTATTATCAGTGTGGGAGATACCCACTTTCTCAACCAAACCATGAAAAACTTACTAGCAAAGTATGGCATCAGACACAAAGTGGCCACGACATATTATCCGCAAACCAGCGGGCAAGTGGAGGTATCAAACCGGGAAGTGAAGCAAATATTGCAAAAGACAGTAAATGCCACTCGGAAAGATTGGGCAATAAAGCTTAATGAAGCTTTGTAGGCGTACAGAACTGCATACACAACCCCAATCGGAACCTCTGCTTACAGGCTAGTGTATGGCAAGGCCTGTCATCTGCTCTGTAGAACTTGAGCATCAGGCATACTGGGTGATAAAGCAGCTGAATCTTGATCCTGAGCTCGCAGGTAGGAAGAGACTAGAGCAATTGGTGGAGTTGGATGAATTCCAGCTCCAAGCCTATGAAAATGCTAAGCTCTATAAGGAGCGAACCAAAAAGTGGCACGACCGGCACATAGTCAAGTGGAACTTTGAGCCGGGTCAACAAGGTATTTCTCTTTAACTCCTATGTTAAATTGTTTCTAGGGAAGTTGAGGTCCAAATGGAGTGGACCGTACGTAGTTGTAGCGGTTACACCCCATGATGCAATGGATTTGAAGGACTTGACCATGAACCAAACGTTTTTGGTGAATGGTTAACATGTCAAACACTATTACGGTGAAGACACAAATCAAGTGGAGGAGGCCATTGAGTTGGCCAATGATGAATGAGATGATAATGCATCGTGCCGCGACATTAAATTAGGCGCTGCATGGGAGACAACCCGTGGTAAGGTGACATTATTTATTTTCTTTTAATAAAAAAGCAAAAATTCAGATCCCGTACAAAAAAATTATGAAAAATTTGCACAAGTACAGGTCTGCGATACCTCCGCATCGCGGACCTTGTGCAATTTTGTGAAAATTTTTCTGTCCTCATTTCCCGACAATCTATTTTGAAGCATGTTCAGGTTTTTCGGGAATTGTTCGAAGCCCGGAGAAAAAAATACAAATTTTAAGAAGCTCAAAACTGTGAGCATTTGCGATGATACAGCGACGCGGACCCATCATGGATGCTTACTATTTCTGCATATAGGAAGCAATTCTTTTTAAGTGTCGATTCGTGTTCTCTCCGCAACGCGGAGGAAATGCGGATATGTGTTAATTTCTCTGCGTGCAAATGTGGCCCCACCCCCATTTAAATACCTCAAATCGTTTTCTTCTTCCTTTTAACACATACCCCACGACCCCAAACCCCTATTTCCTCCATTTTTATCTTATCTTCTTCCCTCTTTTACCCAAAAACTCAAACAAATTCGTGTTGCACATCAAGTTTGTCTTTGCGCAACCCTTCCTTCGCACAAGGTAAGCTTTCCCCACTCTGATTTTACTTCATTCCATGGCTTTGAGGTATGAAATTATGCATGTTTGTGGGCTTAAATCAAAATAGGTTGCTTTGTTTATGAATTATTTGTTTATTATTACTTGTTGGGTATGCTTTTTTTTGGGATAGTTTGTTAATGGGGTTGTTTTTTGAAATGGAGTTATTTTTTGATGATTCTTCGTAAATACTTGCTAGGTGTGCTCTATGTTTGGTGAGTCACTTATTGTGAGTACGAATGGTGCCTTATTGTAAAGGGCGAAAACCCTAACTTGAATTTGTACAGTTATTGGGACTAGTTGGGGTGTTCTTGCGTGTTCTTCACCATGCTTTGTGCTTGCTCTGTGGTTGTTAAGTGATGTATGCCAAAGTTAACGTGTGGGGTTGACTGCATTATGTTGAGGGGTCGACTTTTGTGCCTGAGCACTGCGAATTAGAGGTGTATTGTGTAACTATAGTAAATAGTGGGGTGAGGGATTGCTATGAGCTCTCGTACTTGATGAAATTGAAGGATTAATGATGTTGGGGGTGGATTGTGATGCTGTGAAAAATAGGAGTTGGTGTTGAATTTTTGAGTTATATAGTAGTATGATATGGGGAAGTCTGAGTACCCTCGCTACACGGGCTTGAGTTTAAGTGTTGGGTCGTGGGAATTATTGCTTGTATATTGATTATTCCCTTATGTTTCGCAGGTACCATGTCTTCACGTGCACACCAAGGTGGTCAATCTAGCAGAGCAGGGGCCTCCAACACTCGGAAATGAGCCAGAGATGTCCCTCAAGTGCCCCGCGACTCTGGAAGAGACCAGTAGGCCAGGTTCGGGGCCAAAGCAATGGATTGGGAGGGCAAACGATGGTACCCATTTTATGATGAGACGAAGTACTATCTGGACATCTCAATTGACTTGGACTCACTGAGGGATGAATACCCATAGATTCTCAACCGATGTAATGAATTAAGGTTGGGGTTCTTGTTCCAATACCCCCGGCCTTGTAACCTAAGCTTGATGCGGGAATTCTATGCCAGCATGAGCAAAGATCCGAGGTCCCAATCCATCGTTGTTTGAGGAATGGAGGTGAACTTTTCCTCTCTTGCTATCACCACGGTCCTCCATACCCCAGAAGAGGTCCTAGCGGATACTTTCAATGAGCTGTACAGTCACCCACCATATCAGGCTATCAGACACACTCTTTCAGGACCAACCTCCACATCTTAGTGGGTGCAACACACGAAGAGGGGCTATCATCTTTCCTTCCCGTTTGCTCATATGCCCAAGGTGGCGAGGGTCTAGGTCAAGATAGTGACACACTCCTTTCTTGGCCAGCACTTCACAAATGTGACGAGGGATCAAGTCTGCCTCACATATGCACTCATGACAATGATGTAATTGAACTATGGCACTATATTCAAGCTAGAGATGCGGAAGGCAAAGACCCACAAGGGTCGCAGGTATGCTTTCGGGGGCCTTATTACTGCTTTATGTCGTAGGGCTGGTGATCCTGAGGAGGAGGCAAATTATTGCCCTGTCATCCAGGCCCCCTTATTCGCCACCAACATCGAGGGGCCGGATGTGTCCACGTGAATCCTTGGAAGAAACCCACATACTTTAGCTTGGAAGTGAACTTGGTGACCTCAATAACCTCGATTACCTCATTGGGTGGTAGTAGACACATGCTACCATGATTGGGGGTATGTACCTCAATAACCACGTTGACGGGATTGTACCTTAATCACCTCTCCAAGGGGGTGTTAGGCCTTGGATATTCTATATTTATGGTCACTTCTTACACACGTATTATGTTCTATGTAAGCATGATTTACTCTAAGCATCATCCATGTATTCCATAGTGCTATATGCTTATTCATTGCCTATGTTTATGCATTTCGATTATGTTGCTTATCTCTTGTTGCATTGCAACCTACATACTTATTACGTTCAAACTTACTAATGCATACTCTATGCCTACATGATATTACCATGTAGGAACTAGATCTCCCATTGATTGTCCTTCACGTGGCTAGACAAATTGTTCAAGTTAGCTTTGGTGTGTCCTTATGTCGGGGGCAATATCTGTCTTCTTTTACAATTATACTTAGACTACATCTTGTATATTTTGAAATATTTATGGTCATTACTATGAGGGTAAGCTCGGTTGCTTGTCTTAGCCCCCAGTAAGTTCTATGTCTAGAGGTGTTGTTGGACAAGTTATATATTATGCTTGATTTTTGACTCATCTATGTTATTTAAGTATTAAACTCTCTCCCTTACTCCCAATTTTCCTTGTTTATGTTTTCTCTTGTTTTTTATCTTGTTTCTACAACCAAGGATGTGTGTGTGATATGCTAAGAGGTTTATTTGGGGTCCCTTCAGGTTTTTCATTCATCATGTCATGTCTAGGCCTTAGTTTGGGTTGTGACATTAGCAATGAGGCTCAGACTTCGAGTCACCTGGGTCCTTGAGATGCTCGGTTATTTGCTTTCTATCTCAGACTTGTATTAGATATTATGAGACAACTTTCTATTTCATTTGAGATAGTTGTATCTATTCTATCGCACTACTTTGGATACTTTTGTACACATGCTCCAGGTTTTAGGAGATTCTTTATGTTATACGAGTTTGTTTGTGCCTTATTTTATCTTTTTTTTAGTCGTGATCCAATTTTGGGTTGTGACTGTAAGGGTTTTTTACCCTAGTGTATCATCTTAAAGTGCCCAAGCATTGTTCATAAAATGATGGTAAGATGAGGATGTGCATCAGCTGCATGAAACTGAGAAGAACAAGTATGCTCTCCCTTGTATCAATGATTTATTTAAGCAACTTTGTTTTCTAAGATTGATTTGAGGTCTAAGTAACATTAGTTGAGGATCAGAATATTTGACATTCCTAAGATGACCTTTCAAACTCAATATGAATGAGTTTTCGGTGATGTTTTCGGGTTGACCAACGCCCTACGATGCTTATGGAGTTGATGAATGGTGTATTCCACCCATATTTAAATTCTTTTGTGATATTATTCATCGATAATATCTTGGAGTACTCCAATGCCGAGGTTGACTATGTCCAAATTTTAGGATTGTACCATAGAGCTTGATAAAGGAGAAATTATATGCAAAGTTCTAAAATATGAGTTTTGTCTTAGTTTACTTGCATTTTGGAGCATCCGGTGTCCAATAAGGACATTAGGGTTGATATAGCTAACATACAAGTAGTTCAAGGGTGGAGTACTGTCATGGCCCAAACATAGGGCCTAACAATAGCACGACGAATGTGACACTCAAAGGTGCCCCATCTAAGCCTCTTAATCATGTCATAAGCATATATAAGGTCAATTAAGAAAAACATAAGAGAGCAACAAGCGGAATATAACATCATATGAGTCAAATGTTATACTTAGGGGAATTACATCATCATAAGTCCAAATCAGGCCTCTACATATAAGGACATGGGCCTTGGGAGGCCTTAACATTGCTTAAAAGTGATTTCTCTCTAGTTTTTTGTCACGACCCAAGCTTAAAGCCTAGACGTGATACGATGCAAGGGGAACCCGAAGGGAGTCCGAGAAAGCCTCTTAGAAGATCATTACACATCCTTGGTCGCGGAAGCAATAAAACAAGCATCAAGAGATAATAAAGTGGGACAACTGAGGCTAAGGGAAAACACTTTCATATCATAGACTTCAAGAACAATAAAGTCACAGCTCTTGGGGTAGATGCATAATATGTCCAACAAATACCTTTAATACATAGATAAGGGCGGGGGCCAAGACAAAGCAACTGGGCTCACCCTCATAGTCAGAATAGAACATAAGGAAGAATGTCCCAATACATGATAAGAGAAACATAGACTAAGGTCCCCGAAGTGGAGGACTCACCAACTAGCTTGAGTAGTACTGAACTATCCACGTGGAGGAGGAGGATGATCAACTTGGGCACCGGTTCCTATATGGTGACATCATGAAGGCAAGAGTATGCGTTAGTATATTTGAATGAACTAAGTATATAGGATGTAATGCAACAAGAATTAGGTATCATAGTCAAAATGCGTAACAATAGGCAATAGGTATAGTATAACAATATGTCATGTATGATCAATGCATAAGTAAAACATGCTTAAGTAACTCATGCTCATATAGGATATCATACGTGTAGAAGAGACCATGCTAGATTTTCCAAAGTACAAACCCCTTGGTTGGTTGATGATGGTTTCACCCATCACCCTGGCGATGTGGTACAATTCCCTCACATGGTTGATGATAATCACATCTTATGACCATGGTGGCGAAGTACAAATCCCTCACATGGTTGATGAGTACAAATCCCGACCTCCGTTGATGAGTTGAAATCCCCACCTTGGTTACCCATGCTCTTTCCCCCGGATCGGGTATGGTTTAATGCAATACTTTACATAGAGTATATCATATACATAAGCTTATTTCATCATAGTATAGTCGATCATATCATATCTCATGCTTTGGACCTTAACTCCTTAAGAAAACACATCCGGACATTTTATTAAACACTTAGAGGGTGTGTGATGCTAGTATTAAACCATGAAATATATAGATGAAATCATGCAAGAAAATTCATTATAAAACCATCAATCAACACCTTTCAACACCATCAAGCAACATACATCAAAACCCCTCATCAAATCTTATAATAGATCAAAGATTTATAGCTCAGAACATAGCAAAACAGTCCAATTTCACATAGCTTTATGCATTTTCATAATAAACAAGACCTATTTGTAAATCTACTTTAAAGCATGCAATTTGAGTAAAACGAGGCTTGGGTATCATGGGTGAAAGGAACCTATGAAAGAAACCCACATACCTTAGCTTGGAGATGATCTTGGTGAAGATTGGAGATAGAGACTTAATGCTTGAAGAAGAACCTTGAAGCAAATCCTTAGTTCCGGATGAGGGTTTGAGGCTTGAATTTAGCAGTCAAAATATGGCTAAGTGTTTGAGTGAGTAATTGAGAAATGTTTAGGATGATATGAGTGTGAGATAAGGCTATGTGTAGGTAAAAACACATTTGGGATACACTTAGGACCAAGACTTAAAAGTCTTGGACCGAACTAAAAATATAGGCACCTTTTTACACTGGTGCGCATCGCATGGAGAACGCGGATTCCTCATTAGAAATTGCGTTCATGAAAAATTATAATTTCTAATATTTTGCTCTTAAATTGGGGCCAGATCCTTTTCCCTCTAAGTTTGGCCCCTTGAACAAGAATGTGCAGTCGAATTTTTGATATCGCGCATGGATTTTGAGATATATGGAATTTAAAATTTCGGGCGATCCGAGCCACATTTTCGAGAAGTTTTTGGGGTTGTTTCAATATCTCCTCCTTGAGAACATTCAGCCCTGAATGTAAAAGTGACGTACAAGACAAGCGTGATCATAAACAAATCAGCCCCAACAAGAACGCAACATTACCTTTAAAATACCATTTTAAAAATCTCAACATAAGTGTAAAATCATCATGAACTTGCCAACTTAAACATGAATACATATGAATGACATAGGGGCTGAAATACAAGACTTGAAATCACATAGGGGACTTGGAATTGATTTCTTAGGCTTGAGTGGAGTGTAAAAGATAAGGATACCTCTTTTGCATGTCCACTTCGGCCTCCCAATTAGCACTTTAGATTTGTTGGTTCCTCCAAAGGACCTTAACAGATGCCACCTCTTTGTTCCTCAATCTCTTCACCTGCCTATGAAAAATCTGAACCGCAGTCACCTTATAAGTCAAGTTATCCTCAGCAATACCCACAATATCAAGAGGCACAATAGCATTAGGATCACCAACACATTTTCTCAACATACATATATGGAACACCGGATGAACCAAATTCATTTCACTGGGCAACTTCAGTTCATAAGCTATCTTGCCAACCCTCCTGAAGACCTCATAAGGACCAATATACCTTGGACTTAACTTCCCTTTTTTATCAAAACAAACCACACAATTCAATGGAGAAACTTTCAAATAGACCAAATCACTCACTTTGAATCCAAGGTCTCTTCTCCTCTCATCGGCATAAGATTTTTGACGACTTTGGGCTATTTTCAACCTTTCCCTAATCATCCTGACCTTCTTAAGATCCTTCATAACCAGATCCGGTCCCAAAAAAGCCACCTCTGCAACATTAAACCAACCAACCGGAGATCTACAATATCTCCCATAAAGAGCCTCAAAAAAAGCCATACCGATGCTAGCGTGATGACTATTGTTGTAGGCAAACTTAATCAAAGGAAGATGGTCATTCTAACTGCCCTTAAGCTCCAAGACACAAGCCCTAAGCATATCCTCAAGTCTTTAAATGGTTCTCTTGGCTTGACCATCCATTTGAGGGTGAAAGGCCATACTAATGTGAACTTTTATACCAACACTCCTTTGAAAAAACCTCCAAAAGTGTGAAGTGAATTGTGCCCCACGATCCGATATGATGGACAAAGGAACCCCATGAAACCTCACTAACTCATGCATGTATGACCTTGCATACTCTTCAGCCCCATATGTAGTCTTAACTTGTAGAAAGTGAGTCGATTTCGTCATCCTATCAGCCACAACCCATATGGAATCAAAACCCTTTCAAGTTTTAGGCAACCCAACCACAAAATCCATATTAATCACCTCCCATTTCCAAGTAAGAATCTATTCGTCTTGGGTTAGGCCACCCGACCTTTGATGTTATTCTTTGACTTATTGACGACTATGGTAACCAGAGATGAATTTGGCAATGTTCCGCTTCATGCCTCCCCTCCAACACACATCTCTCAAATCTCTATACATTTTGGTTTAACTAGGGTGGATAGATAAAAAGAATTATGGTCCTCATCAAGGATTTTCTCCCTCAAACTATCAACCCAAGGAACACAAAACCTACCTTGGAACTTAAGGGCCCCATCATCCCCTTAGGAGAAAACCTCTACTTGGCCCTCTTTCACCAAGGCCTTCAATTCAAGCAAGGACGAGTCAAGATCTTGTTTTGCTATCACCGCATCCACCGAAGAAGACTTAGAACCATAAAAAACAATGATATTACCACCTCTAACCTCCTCCAATCTAACCCTCAACCTAGCCAACCGATGCACTTCTCTAGCCATCTCCTTTCCACTACTATCAACATGAGCTAGGCTACCATGGACACCCTACTCAAAGCATCCGGCATAATATTTCCTTACCCAGATGATAGTGCACACTCATATCATTATCTTTAAGAAGTTCTAACCAGCTCCTTTGCCTCAAGTTGAGATCCTTTTGAGTGAAGACATATTGGAGGCTCTTCTAATCAGTGAACACATCCAAATGCATCCCGTACAAGTAGTATCGCCAAATCTTTAATGCAAACACAACGAAGGCTAACTCTAGATCATAGGTAGGGTAGTTCCTTTTAAAGTACCTTGAGTTGTTTGAAAGCATAAGCCATGACCATACCAATTTGCATCAACACACAACCCAAACCAACCCGGGAAGCATCACAATACACCACAAATCCCTCAAGACCATCCGGTAGTGACAATATAGGCGTGGAACAAGCTTGTCTTTCAATGTTTGGAAGCTCCTCTAACATTCATCGGTCCACGAAAACTTAACCTTCTTTTGAGTCAATTTTGTCATAGGGGAAGCAATGAAGGAGAACCCATTCATGTCACGACCCAAGCCTAGGGTCTAGACATGACACGGTACAAGGGGAAACCAAAGGGACCCCAATCAAGTCTCATAAGGCATCATTACACATCCTTGGTCGCGAAAGCAATAAACCAAACATCAAAGATAAAAGAATGGGGAAACCGAGGCTAAGGGAAAAGCTTGCACAATATTATAGTCAAAAGGCAAGAGTTAAACTCATATCATAGATACATAACATGTCCAACAAACACCTCTGATACATAGATAAGAGTGGGGGCCAAGACAAAGTAACTGGGCTCACCCTCATAGTCAAAATAAACAATAAAGATGAATGTATCAACATATAATAAAAGAAACGTAGACTAGGTCCCCGAAGTAGAGGACTTACTAACTAGATTGAATAGCACCGAACTAGCTACGTGGTGGAGGATGCTCAACTTGGGCACTGGTTCCTACATCGTGACATCATGTAGGCATATAGTGTGCGTTAGTACATTTGAATGTACTAAATATGTAGGATGCAATGTTACAATAGATTGGCATCATAATCAAAATGCATAATATTAAGGAATGGGCATAATATACAATATGACATGTATGATCAATGCTTAAGTAAAACATGCGTAAGTAACTCATGCTCATATAGGATATCATAAGTGTAGAGGAGACCAAACTAGCTATT
This sequence comes from Solanum clarkiae, assembly GCA_011800125.2. NCBI lineage: Eukaryota > Viridiplantae > Streptophyta > Magnoliopsida > Solanales > Solanaceae > Solanum > Solanum clarkiae. The sequence goes on from JAABOM020000002.1 coordinate 12,895,339, forward strand.
CAAGGTATAAAACCCTTGGTGGTTGTGTGGTATAAACCCCTAACATGGTTGATGGTAATCACACCTTACCAACACGGTGACGAAGTATAAACCCCTCGCATGGTTGATGAGTGTAAACCTCCAATAGGGTTTCCCGTGCTCTTGTCCCCCCTGATCGGGTATTGTCTAATGAAACACTTTATATAGAGTATATCATATACATAATCTCATTTCATCATCATATAGTCATTATATCATATCTCATGCTTTGGATCTTCAACTACTCAAGAAACCACATCTGGACGTTTCATCAAACACTTAGAGGGTGTGAAGTGGTAGTATAAAACTATGCAAAATAGAGATGAAATGATGCAAGAAAACCCATTATAAAACCATCAATCAATACCTTGCAACACCCTCATGACATACACATCAAAACCCCTTCTCAAATCCTACAATAGATCAATGATTTATAGCTCAAAACATGGTAAAATAGTCACAACTGTACATAGGTTTAACATAGTATGTAGTGAATTATATAATTATCAAAACCCATTTGTAAATCAACTCTAAATCATGCAATTTATGTAAAAGGAGGCTTGGGTATCATGGGTGGAAGGAACGCATGAAAGAAACCCACATAACTTTGCTTGGAGATGAACTTGGTGAAGATTGGAGATAGAGACTTGAAGCTTGAAGAAGAACCTTGAAGGAGAACCTTAGCTTGGGATGAGGGTTTGGGACTTGAGTTTGGGGAGTGAAAATATGACTAAGTGTTTGGGGAGTATTGGGAAATGTCTAGGATGATATAAGGTTGAAATTTGGCTAAGTATAGATAAAAACACATATGAGAACTTTTGGTCCCAAGAATTGAAGTCTTGGACCAAGGCAAGAAAAAAATTGTGTTCCAGAAAACAGCTCTCCGCATCACAAAGGGGATAGGATTTCCTCACTGGAAATCGCACCTGGTGACATTTCATAATCGATTTAATCGCTCTAAACTCGAGGTTAGATCCTTTTCCCCTAACTTGAACCCCTTGAACAAGAATCCAAAGTCAGAAGCTACCTTTCCAACCATCTTCATGAGGCACAATAGCACTAGGATCACCAACACATCCTCATAAGTCAAGTTATCCTCCATGATACCCACAACATCAAGAGGCACAATAGCACTAGGATCACCAACACATTTTCTCAACATAGAGACATGAAACACCGGATGAAGTAAGTTCATTTCACTAGGCAACTTTAACTCATAAGATACCTTGCCAACTATCTTCAAGACCTTAAAAGGACCAACATACCTTGGACTCAACTTCCCCTTTTTACCGAAATGGACCACACCTTTCATTTGAGAAACCTTCAAATAAACCCAATCACCCACTTTGAACTCAAGGTCTCTTTTTCTCACATTGACATAAGATTTTTGATAACTTTGAGTTGTTCTTATCCTTTTGCTAATCATCCTAACCTTCTCAAGAGCATCCATTATCAAATCAGGTCTTAATAAAGGTGAACTTTTGTACCAAGGTGAACTTTTGTACCAAGACCCCTTTGAAAAGACCTCCAAAAGTGTGAAGTGAATTGTGAACCACGATTCGAAATGAACCCCATGTAACCTCACTAACTCATGGATGTACAACCTTGCATATCTTCAGCCCCATATGTGGTCTCAACCGTAGAAAGTGACCCGATTTCATCAACCTATCAATTACCACCCAAATAGAGTCAAAATCTTTTCTAGTCTTGGGCAACACAAGCACAAAGTCCATATTAATCACCTCCCACTTCCAAGTGGGAATCTCTATATCTCGGGTTAGGCAACCCGACCTTTGATGTTTGGTTTTGACTTGTTGACAGCTATGGCAACCGGAAATGAATTTGGCAATGTCCCTCTTCATGCCTCCCCACCAATATACATACCTCAAGTCTCTATACATTTTTGTGGAACCGGGGTGAATAAAATAAGAATAATGATGGGCCTCATCAAGGATCTTCTCCCTCAAACCATCAACAAAAGGCAAACATAACCTACCTTGTTACCTAAGGGCACCATCTCCCCCTTGGGAGAAAACCTCTACTTTCCCTCATTCACCAAGGCCTTTAATTCAAGCAAGGAAGAGTCAAGATCTTGTTTTGCTCTCACCTCATCAACCAAAGAAGATTTAGACCCATCAATAACCACAATACCATCAGTACCATCTTCTTCCAACCTAACCCCAATCTATGCACCTCCCTAGCCATCTCCCTATCAGCACCAACTATATGAGCTAGGCTATCCATGGACACCCGATTCAAAGCATTCGCCACCATATTTGCCTTACCTAGATGATAATGCAAACTCATGTCCTAATCTTTGAGACGTTCTAGCCACCTTCTTTGTCTCAAATTGAGATATTTATGAGTGAAGACATATTGGAGGCTCTTATGATCGTTGAATACATCCACAAGCACCCCATACAAATAATAACAACAAATCTTTAATGTAAACACCACGGCGGCTAACTCTAGATCATGGGTAGGGTAGTTCCTTTCATGCACTTTGAGTTGTCCTAAAGCATAAGCTATGTCCTTACCATTTTGCATAAGCACACAACCCAAACCAACTCTATATGCATCACAATACACAATAAAACCCTCAAGCCCATCCGACAGTGACAATATAAGAGCGGACACAAGCCCATCCTTTAATGTTTGGAAGTTCTTCTCACATTCGTCGGTCCACTAAAACTTAACTTTCTTTTGAGTGGATTTTGTCATTGGGGAAGCAATTGAGGAGAACCCATTCACAAATCTTCTATAGAAACCCGCAAGACCCAAGAAGCTTCTAATATCCGACGGGGTAAATGGTCTAGGCCAATTCCCAATTACATCAGTTTTCTTATGATCCACTTTTATACCATCCCCCGACACTATATGACCCAAGAATGTAACCTCCTTCAACCAAAACTCATACTTATCCTATCTGGAATACAATTTCTCCTCTCTCAATCTTTACAGCACAACCCTGAAATGACCCATATGCTCCTCCCTGCTATGTGAGTAGATCAAAATATCATCAATGAAGACTATACCAAAAGAATCAAGGTAAGGTTTGAAGACCTTTTTCATTAGGTCGATGAAGATGGCCGGTGCATCAGTCAACCCAAATGACATCACAACGAACTCGCAATGCCCATATCTAGTCTGGAATGACATCTTGAGAATATCACACTCCCTTACCTCACTTGATGGTACCTGGACCGAAGATCAATCTTAGAGAGAAAGCTAGCCCCTTGCAATTGGTCAAATAAGTCTCAATTCTAGGAAGAGGATATCTATTCGTTATAGTGACACTATTGAGTTGCCGGTAGTCAATGCACATTCTAAGTGACCCATCTTAATTTTTTAAAAATAACACCTGTGCATCCAAAGGTGATTGGGTAGGTATAATAAATCTCTTCTCCAACAAATCTTTCAATTGTTCCTTTAACTCCCTCAACCCCATTGGGGCCATATGGTAAGGGAGAATAAGGACAAGTTGAGCATTGGGAAGGAGATCTATGCAAAAATATATCTCCCTTTAGGGAGGGAAACCGAGAAGGTCATTTGGGAAGACATTATTTACAACTGGAACCGACTCTATGGGAGGGACTTTGGACTCCACATTTTTAACCCTCACAAGATGATATAAACACCCCCTAAAAATCAACTTATAGGCTTTAATGCATAAAATGAATCTACCCTTGACCACCACATCTTGATTTTCTCACTCAAGGATGGGTTCATTAGGAAAATGAAACTTGACCTACGGGTTCTACAATCAATAGAAACACGGTAGGCATGCGACCAATCCATCTCAAGAATGGCATCAAAGTCTACAATGTCTAATTCAACAAGATCACAAGGCAACAACTTATGCAAAATGCAAATAGGACAACTCCTATAAACTTTCCTTGCAACAGCAGAGGCACCAATAGGAGTAGACACTTCATATAATTCATGCAACAACTCGGGGACAACATGGAGCTTTTTAGCAAAAAGAGGGGTAACAAAGGAAAGAGTGGCACCCGAATCAATCAAAGCATACACATCAAAGTCAAATATTTTCAACATACTGGTGACAACATCGGGGATCTCTCCAACCCCTTGCCTCCCATGTAGAGCATAAAATCGATTATACCTTGGGGAACCACCTTGAGGACCACCTCTCCCCAATGCGACCGCATAAGCACCCCGGATCTTGCCACAGTTCCTTGGACAATCCACCTTCTTGTGACCAAGCTCCCCATATTCGTACCATGCAATAGAATCCTTCAAACATGGGCCTCCGTGGCTCCTTCTACATTTAGGACACACATCAAAAGGAGCCATCTCACAAACACCTTGATGCCTAGGGAAGTCATTGGCAAACCCCCTATTAGTTACATGAGGGGGCCCTTGGCCTTGATGAAATTTAGCATTGTTCAGGAATTTACCTTCAAATCGGGCCCTTTTACCTTTATATCCCCTTTTCTTTCTCAATTTCTCCTCCTCCATTTGCTCAGTATAGGTCATCAACTAAGACAAGTCCATATCACTAATTACATGGCAGACCGCCATTCTTCACTTACCAAGTCGGAGACCCCCATCATGAACTTATTCATCCTAGATCTAGGATCGGCCACCAAATAGGGAGCATACTTTGAAAGTTGATTAAACTTGAGGGCATACTCTCTCACACTCATAACACTTTGTTTCAAGTTCATAAACTCTACCAACTTTGCTTCCCTAAGCTCAAGAGGGAAAAACCACTTAAGGAAGGCCAATTTGAACTCCTCCCAAAGCACCACATTACAAACCCCCTTCTCACCATTCCATTGATCATACCATATTTGAGCTACCCCTTTGAGTTGGTATGCCGCCAACTCCACCTTTTCAATCGACCCAACTCCCATGATATTCAAGATTTTGTAGACTTCATCAATGAACTCTTGTGGATCTTCATCCACCTTTGACCTGTGGAAAACCAAAAGATTCATCCTCATGAAGTCTCTTACCGTAGCACCCGAGGTAGTAGCATGAGGGGCTTATGCCCCTTGTTGGACTTGGTTGCCACCACTTTGGCAAGCATAGGAAAAGCGTCCCGGAGCTCACCATTGGTAGGTTGCTCCTCGGGAGTTTGGGCCCGTCTTTCTCTAGTGCTTGGCATGATTTACCATAGTAAAGAACAATCGTTAGGGGGAAGACTTACCACAACTCTATAGCATGACTTAGAATATGAAGAAGGGAAACATTTTCTTAAACGTCTCATAGCTTCTTATTCATGGTCATGGCGCGCTTCACAACCATGAATAGGACTCTAATTGACACGGTGTGTTGGACTTCGAGGATCTATCAACCTTGTGCTCTAATACCATATTTGTCATGATCTAAGCCTAGGGCCTAGACATAACATGACACAAGGGGAGCCCGAAGGGACCCCAAGCAAGCCTTATAAAGCATCATTACACATCCTTAGTCGCAGAAGCAGTAAATCGGGGCTAAGGGAAAAGCTTGCACAATATTATAGTCAAAAAGCAAGAGTTAAACTCATATCATAGATACATAACATGTCCAACAAACACCTCTGATACACATATAAGAGTGGGGGCCAAGACAAAGTAACCGGGCTCACCCTCATAGTCAAAATAAACAATAAAGATAAATGTATCAACACATAATAAAAGAAATGTAGACTAGGTCCCCGAAGTAGAGGACTTACTAACTAGATTGAATAGCACCAAACTAGCTACGTGGTGGAGGATGCTCAACTTGGGCACTGGTTCCTATATTGTGACATCATGTAGGCATAGAGTATGCGTTAGTACATTGAATGTACTAAATATGTTGGATTCAATGCAATAATAGATAGGCATCATAATCAGAATGCATAATATTAAGCAATAGGCATAATATACAATATGACATATATGATCAATGCTTAAGTAAAACTTGGTTAAGTAACTCATGCTCATATAGGATATCATATGTGTAGAAGAGACCAAGCTAGCTATTCAAGGTATAAAACCCTTGGTGGTTGTATGGTGGAAACCCTTGAAATGGTTGATGGTAATCACACCTTACAAATACAGTGACGAAGTATAAACCCCTCGTATGGTTGATGAGTATAAACCCCCAACATGGTTACTCGGGCTCTTGTCCCCCCAGATCGGGTATGGTCTAATGCAACATTTTATATAGAGTATATCATATACATAATCTCATTTCATCATCATATAGTCATTCATATCATATCTCATGCTTTGGGCTTTCAACTATGTCACGACCCAACCCTAGGGCCTAGACGTGACACGGCGAATGGGGATCCAGAAGGAACCCCAATCAATCCTTCCAACTTATTATTACACATCATTGATCAAGGAAGCATGTAAAAGACAAAAAACAAGCATAAAGGAGCAAAGAGGCTAAGTGATAGCTAGCCAAAATATCAACATCAAGACAAGGAGTCATAACTCATATTATAATTACACAACTTGTCCAACAACAGCTCCAAAAGCATAGATAGAGCAGGGGCCCATACAAAGTAACCAGGCTCACCCTCATAGTCAAAATAGAACATAAGAAAATGTCTCAATACATAGATAATACCAATCATAGACTAAGGTCCTCGAAATAGAGGACTTACCAAGAAGCTTGGAATAGCGCCGACTAGCCACGTGGAGGAGGAGGATGATGAACTTGAGCACCAGGACCTACATGGTGATATCATGTAGGCAAGAGTATTCGTTAGTACATTTGAATGAACTAAGTAAGTGGGATGCCATGCAACAAGAGATAAGTTTCATAATCAACATGCATAACAATAAACAATAGGCATAATATTGCAACATGACATGTATGACCAATGCATAAGTAAAACATTCTTAAGTAATCCATGATCATATAGGATATCATATGTGTAGAAGAGACCAAGCTAAATTTTCAAAGTACGAACCCTTTGGTAGGTTAGTGATGTTGCCACCCCATCACTTAGGTGGATGAGTACTAACCGTCATCTAGGTTGGTCATAATGCCGCCCCATCACCATGGTGGAGAAGTAGAAATCCTTTCCTAGGTTGATGAGTACAAACCCCCATCTAGGTTAGTGATGATGCCACCCTATCACCAGGTGGAGAAGTACAAACCTTTGACTAGGTTATCCGGGTGCTCAAACCACCCGGACTGGGCATGGTCAATTCTACACTTTATATAGGATTCATCATATGCTCTAGTGTAACACTTCATATAGGAATAATCATATACATAAGCTCATTCATCATTATAACATCATTCATATCATATCTCATGCTTTGGACCTTTGTTTCCTTAAGAAACATAACAAGACATTTTATTAAACACCTCGGTGGTGTGTAGTGAGGGTTAAAAACCATGCAATTTGGAGATGAAATCATGTTATAAAATCTGTAGTGAAACCATCAATCAACACTTTGCAACACCCCCAAGACATTCACATCAAAACCTCTCATCAAATCCAATATTAAATCCAAGATTTAAAGTTCAAAACATGCTAAAACAACCATACTTTCATGAACTAAAATTACTGTGCAGCAAATTTCTCAATATACAAGGCTCACATGTAAAATCAACTTTAAATCATGCAGTGTTAGTAAAAAGATGTTTTAGGCACCATGGGTGGAAGGATCGAATGGTTCAACACCACATACCTTAGCTTAGGATGAACTTGGTGAAGATTGGAGATGGAGACTTGAAGCTTGAAGAAGAACCTTGAAAGAGAACCTTGCCTTGGGATGAGGGTTTGGGACTTAAGTTTGGGGAATAAAAATACGACTAAGTGTTTGAGTTAGTATTGAGAAATGTTTAGGACGATATAAGGGTGAAATATGACTAATTATGGGTAAAAACTTGTTTGGGAAACTTGGGCCCTATACTTAGAATATTTTGGGCCGCATAATAAAAATACTACCAGGCAAAATACACCTTTCCGCAATAAGAAGGAATACACTAAAGCGCGCCTTTGGCGTGCCATGGAGGGAATGCATAAATCTTACTGGAATTCATCACTTTAAAATTTATAATTGCTAACCTTTCGCTCTTAAATCGGCGTTAGAACCTTTTTCACCTAATGTTGACCCCCTGATCACAAATATGAATTTGGATTTTCGAAATAGTCAATGGACTTTAAGATATACGAAAATTAAAATTTCAGGCATTCCGAGGCACATTTTGGGGAACTTTTTGGGGTCGTTACAATATCTCCCCATTGGGAACATTCATCCCAGAATGTAAAAGAGACATACAAGACAAAAGTAATCATAAACAAATCAGACCCAACAAGAATGCAACATAACATGCAAAACAATATTTTTCCAAACTCTCTACGTAACTATGAAATCATCATGATAAGTTTACCCACTTAAACATGAATGTAAATGAATGACATAAGGGATGAAATGTAAGACTTGAAATCACATATAAGACTTAGGATTTGTACCTTAGGCTTGAGTGAAGTGGAAAAGATGAGGATACTGCTTTTGCATGTCCGCTTCGGCCTCCTACGTAGTACTTTCAACTTGTTGGTTCCTCCAAAGGACCTTAATGGATGCCACCTCTTTGTTCCTCAATCTTTTTACTTGCCTATAAAAGATATGAATCGGAACCTTCTCATAGGTAGAGTTATCCCCCACAACAGCCACAACATTAAGAGGCACAATGACATTAGGATCACTAACACATTTTCTTAATATAGAGACATGGAATACTGGATGAACCAAATTCATTTCAACAGGAAACCTCAACTCATAAGCTACCTTGCCAACACTCTCTATCACCTCATAAGGACCAATATACCTTGGGCTTGACTTCCTTTTATTACAAAATGAACCATACCTTTCATTGTAGAAACCTTCAAATCGACCCAATCACCCACTTGGAACTCTAGGCCTTTCCTCCTTACATCGGCATAAGATATTTGACGACTTTGGGCTGTCCTCAACCTTTCCCTAATCATCTTAGCCTTCTTAAAAGCATCCATAACCATATCCAGCACCAATAAAGCCACCTCTCCAACCTTAAACTAACCTATCGGTGATCTACAACGTCTCCCATAAAGAGCTTCAAAAGGAGCCATATCGATGCTAGAGTGATAGCTATTGTTGTATGCGAATTCAATCAAAGGAAGATGTTTATCCCAACTACCTTTAAGCTCCAAGACACAATCCCTAAGCATATCTTCAAGTGTTTGAATTATCCTTTCGGCTTGGCCATCCGTTTGAGGGTGGAAGGCCATACTAAGGTGCACATTGGTACCAAGACCCTTTAAAAAGACCTCCAAAAGTATGACATAAATTGTGCACTATGATCCAATATAATGGATAAAGGAACCCTATGTAACCTCACTAACTCATGGATGTATAAACTTGCATACTCTTCAACACCATATTTAGTCTTAACCTTTAGAAAGTGAGCCGATTTCGTCATTCTATCAACCACCACCAATATAGAATCAAAAGCTTTCTTAGTCTTGGGAAACCTAACCAGAACATCCATATTAATTACCTCCCACTTCCGAGTAGGAATCTCTATGCCTTAGGTTAGGCAACCCGGCCTTAGATGTTCCACTTTGACTTGTTGACAATTATGACAATCGGAAACAAATTTAGTGATGTTTCTCTTCATGCCTCCCCACCAATTCACATCCTTCAAGTCTCTATACATTTGTTGGAACCGGGGTGGATAGAGTAAGAAGAATTATGGGCCTCATCAATAATTCTCTCCCTCAAACCATCAATACATGGCACACACAACCTACCTTGGTACCTAAGGGAACCATCTCCCCCTTGGGAGAAAACTTCTACTTTTTCCTCTTTCACCAAGGCCTTCAATTCAAGCAAGGAGGAGTCAAGATCTTATTTGACTTTCCCCTCATCAACCAAGGAAGACTTAGACCCATCAATAACCACAAAACATCATCACCAACCTCTTCCAACCTAACCCCTAATCTAGCCATTCTATGTACCTCCCTAGACCATCTTCCTATCACCACCATCCACATGAGCTAGGCTACGTATGAACACCCGACTCAAGGCATCTGCCACCATATATGCCTTACCCAGATGATAATGCACACTCAGTTCATAATCTTTGAGAAGTTCTAGCCACCTTCTTTGGCTCAAGTTGAGATCTTTTTCTGTGAAGACATATTGAAGGCTCTTATGATCAGTGAAGACATCAATATGCACCTCATATGAATAATGACGCCAAATCTTTAATGCAAACACCATGGCGGCTCATTCAAGATCATGGGTAGGGTAGTTGTTTTCGTGCACTTTGGTTTCTTAGAAGCATCAGCTATGACCTTACCATTTTGCATTAGCACACAACCCGAACAAACTTTAGATGCATCACAATACACAACAAAACACTCAAGCCTATCTGGTAGTGATAATATAGGAGCGGCCACAGGTCTATCTTTCAATGTTTGGAAGCTTTTCTCACATTCATCGATCCATTCAAAGTTAACCCTCTTTTGAGTTAATTTGGTCACAGGGGAAGCAATGGAGGAGAAACCATTCACAATCCTTCTATAGTAACCCGAAAATCCCAAGAAACTCCTAATGTCCGATGGGGTCAATGGTCTAGGCTAGTTTCAAATCACATCGGTCTTCTTAGGATCCACTTTAATTCCATTCCCCGACACCACATGACCTAAGAATGCAACCTCCTTCTATAAAAACTCACAGTTGTCATATTTAGCATACAATCTCTCCTCCCTCAATCTTTACAACACCACCCTTAAATGGCCCATATGCTCCTCCCTACTATATGAATAGATCACTATATCATTGATGAAGACCATGGGCAAAGGAATCAAGATAGCATTTGAAGTCCCTATTCATTAGGTCTATGAAGATGGATGGTGCATTAGTCAACCCAAAGGACATCACCACAAATTTATAGAGCCCATATCTAGTCCGAAAGGCCGTCTTGGGAATATTATACTCCCTCACCCTCACTTTATGGTACCCAGACCGAAGATCAATATTTGAGAAAAAGCTAGCCCTTGCAATTGGTCAAATAAGTCATCAATTCTAGGAAGAGGATAACTATTTTTTATAGTGACCCTATTGAGTTGCCGATAGTTAATACACATTCTAAGTGACCCATGTTTCTTCTTGACAAACAACACTGGTGCAACCCAAGGTGATTGAGTAGGTCTAATAAATCCCTTTTCCAACAAATCTTTCAATTGCTCTTTTAACTCCTTCAACTCCGCCGGAGCCATACGATAAGGGGGAATAGAGATAGGTTGAGTGTCGGGAAGGAGATCTATACCAAAATCTATCTCCTTCTTAGGAGGAACACCAGAAAGGTTATTTGGAAAGACATTAAGAAATTCATTTACAACAGAGACCGACTCAATAGAAGGGACTTTGGACTCCATATCGTTAACCCTCACAAGATGATACAAATACCCCATAGAAATCAACTTATGGGCTTTAGTTCATGAAATGGATCTACCCTTGACCACCATATCTTGACTTTCCCACTCAAGGATGGGTTCATTAGGAAATTGAAACTTGACCCTACTAATTCTAAAATCAATAGACGCATAGTAGGCATGCAACCAATCCATCCCAAGAATGGCATGAAAGTCTACTATGTCTAATTCAACAAGATCACGAGGCAACAACTTATTCAAAATGCAAATAGGAAAACTCCTATAAACTTTCCCGGCAACAATAGAGGAACTAATAGGAGTAGACACTTCATATGACTCATACAACAACTCGAGAATAACATGGAACTTTTTAGCAACAAGAGGAGTAACAAAGGAAAGAGTGGCACCCGAATCAATCAAAGCATACACATCAAATTAAAAAATTTTCAACATACTAATAACAACATCGGGGACCTCACCAACCCTTTTCCTCCCAAGTAGAGCATAGAATCGATTGTGCCTTGGGGCACCACCTTGAGGGCGACCTCTACCCAATGGAACCACATTTGCACCTAGGCCCTTGACACGATTTCTTAGACAATCTACCTTTTTGTGACCAAGCTCCCCACAACTGAAGCATGCATTAAAACCCTTCAAACATGGGCTATTATGACCCTTCCCACATCTAGGATATACATCATTAGGAGCCACCCTACCAATACCTTAAGGTCTAGGGAAGTCATTAGCAAACTACCTATTTGTAGCATGAGGAGGCCCTTGGGATTGATGGGAATTTGCCACCCCTATGAAATTTACCCCCATAACGGGCTCTCTTGGCCTCATGGCCCCTCCTTTTTCTCTTCTTTTCTTCCTCCATTTGCTTGGTATATCTCATCAACCAAGACAAGTCCATGTCACCAGTAAGCATGGCGGACCAACATTCTTCATTTACCAAGTCAGAGACCCCCATAACAAACCTATTCATCCTTGACCTAGGATTGGCCACAAAATGAGGAACATACTTTGAAAGTGTATTAAATTTAAGGGCATACTCCCTCACACTCAAAGCACCTTGTTTCAAGTTCATAAACTCTACCAACTTTGCTTTTCTAAGCTCAAGAAGGAAAAATCGATTATGGAAGGCCAATTTGAACTCCTCTCAAAGAACCCCATTACCAATTCCCTTCTCACCCTTCCATTGATCACACCAAATTTGGGCTACCCCTTTGAGTTGATATGCCTCCAACTCCGCTTTTTCGTTTGGCTCAACTCCCATGATATTCAAGATTTTGTAGACCTCATAAACAAACTCTTGTGGGTCTTCATCCACCTTTAGCCTATGGAAATCCAAAGGATTCATCCTCATGAAGTCTCTTACCCTAGCTCTTGTGGTAGAAGCATGAGGGACTTGGGCCCCTTGTTGGACTTGGTTGGCCACCACTTAGGCAAGCATAATAAAGGCATCCCGGGGCTCACCATTGGTAGGTTGCTCCTCGGGAGTTCGGGCACGTCTTCCTCTAGTATTTGGCATGATCTAGCATAGCAAAGAACAAACGTTAGGGGGAAATATTCACTACAACTCTATAGCACGACATAGAACATGAAGAAGGGAAACATTTCCTAAAATGCCTCATAGCCTCCTATGCATAGTCATGGCATGCTTCACAACCATGAATAGAACTCTAATCGATGCGATGTGTTGGACTCTGAGGTTCTATCAACCTAGTGCTCTGATACTATGTTTGTCACAACCCAAGCCTAAGTCCTAGACGTGACATGCTGAATGGGGAACCCGAGGGAACCCCAAATAAGCCTTTCAACTTATCATTATACATCATTGGTCGTGGAAGCATGTAAAAGACATAAAACAAGCATAAAGGAGCAAAGAGGCTAAGGGATAGATTGCCAAAATACCAACATCAAGCTAAGGAGTCATAGCTCATATCATAAATACACAACTTGTCCAATAACATCTCTAAATAAATAGATAGAGCGGGGTCTAAGACAAAGTAACCGGGGTCCTTGAATTGGAGGACTCACCAACAAGTTTAATACATAGATAATAGCAATCATAGACTAAGGTCCTCGAATTGGAGGACTCACCAACAAGCTTGGAATAACACCAACTAGCCATGTGGAGTGGGAGAATGATGAACTTGAGCTCTGGTTCCTACATGGTGATATCATGTAGGAAAAAGTATGCGTTAGTACATTTGAATGTTCTAAATATGTGGGATGCCATACAACAAGAGATAAGTTTCATAATCAACATGCATAACAATAGATAATTGGCATAATATAGCAACATGACATGTATGACCAATGCATAAGTAAAACATGCTTAAGTAACCCATGATCATATAGGATATCATATGTGTAGAAGAGAACAATCTAAATTTCCAAAGTATGAAACCTTTTGTAGGTTAGTGATGTTGCCACCCCATCACTTAGGTGGATAAGCACTAACCCTCATCTAGGTTGGTGATAATGTCGCCCTATCACCATGGTGGAGAAGTACAAATCCTTCCATGGGTTGACGAGTACAAATCCCCATCTAGGTTAGTAATGATGTCACCCCATCACCAGGTGGATAAGTACAAACCTTTCACTAGGTTATCCGGGTGCTCAAACCCCCCTGATTGGGCATGGTCGATTCTACACTTTATATAGGATTCATCATACGCTCTAGTGCAATACTTCATATAGGAATAATTATATACATAAGATCATTTCATTATCATAACATCATTCATATCATATCTCATGCTTTGGACCTTCATTTCCTCAAGAAATCATAACCGGACATTTTATCAAACACCTTGGGGGTGTGTACTAAGGGTTAAAGACCATGCAATTTAGAGATGAAATCTTTCAAGAAATCTTTAGTAAAGCCATCAACCAACACCTTTAAACACCCCTAAGACATTTACATCAAAGCCACTCATCAAATCCAATATTAGATCCAAGATTTAGAGCTCAAAATATGCTAAAACAATCATACTTTCATGAACTAAAATCACTGTGCAGTAAATTTCTCAATATTCAAGACCCACATGTAAAATCAACTTTAAAT
>JAABOM020000002.1:12916703-12927371 GCA_011800125.2 Solanum clarkiae
CAAACGGATGGCCTAGCTAAAAAAACTATCCAAATTCTTGAGGATATGCTTAGAGCTTGTGTATTGGAGTTTAAGGGTAGTTGGGATGATCAACTTCAATTGATTGAGTTTTCTTATAATAATAGCTATCATTCTAGCATTGGTATGACTCCTTTTGAGGCTCTTTATGGTAGACATTATAGGTCCTTGATTGGATGGTCTGAAATGGGAGAAATGGATTTGTTGGGTTCGGATTTGGCGATGGAGGCCTTAGAAAAAGTGAGGTTGATTAGAGAAAGGTTGAAAAAACCCCAAAGTCATCAAAAGTCCTATGCCGATGTTAGGAGAAGGGATCTTGAATTTGAAGTTGGTGATTGGGTTTATTTGAAGGTTTCAACCATGAAGGGTTGGTTCATTTTGGTAAAAAGGGTAAATTGAGTCCAATATTTGTGGGTCCTTACAGGGTGTTGTGGAATATTGGTAAGGTGGCCTATGAGTTGGAGTTTCCTAGTGAATGAACTTGGTCCATCCAGTCTTCCATGTGTCTATGTTGAAGAAGTGTGTGGGTAACCTAAGTGCTATTGTGCCTCTCGATGTTGTGGCTGTTGTTGAAGACAATTTGACGTATGAGGAGGTTTTAGTAGAAATCTTGTATAGGCAAGTTAAGAGGTTGAGGAAAAAGGAAGTAGCTTCCGTTAAGGTTCTTTGGGGAAACCAACAAGTTAAAAATGCCACATGGGAAGCCGAGGGAGACATGAAAAAGTGATATCCCTATCGTTTCCACTCCATTCAAGCCTAAGGTACTAATTTGAAGTCCCCTATGTAATTTCAAGTCTTATGTTTCAGCGCCTACCTCATTTGCATGCATTCATGTTTAAATTCACAAGTTCATGGTGATTTTGAAACTTATGTTGTGATTTTTCAAATGATGTTTAATTGTATTATTGCATCCTTGTGTGGGTTGAAATCATCTTAATTATTTCTCTTATATATGTTTCTTTGACATTCGGGGACGAATGTCCCCAAGAAGGAGATAATGAAATGACCCTAAAAAGTGCCCAAAAATGTGCCTCGAAAGTGCCCATAATCGTAATTTTCATACATCTCAAAATCTATGTGTGATATCAAAAATCCAACTTCATATTCGTGATCAGGGAGCAAAATTGAGTGGGGAATGGGTCTAACCTCGATTTTGTAACAATCATATCAAAATTTCATTTTCCAAAATTTGCAATTTCCAAAGACGTTCCGTGCCCTTGGAGCGATGCGGTCAGGGCGCGAATAAGTGTTAAATTTTGCCAATTCTTTTAATTTCCATCCAAGGCTTTGAGTCCTTGGGGCTAAGTCTTCCAATGCTTAAAAACACCTATAGTTAGTAATATTTAAACACCATATCATACAAGACATTCCCTAAAGCCTTCTCAAACACTTAGACAAATATTTCACTCAAAATCAAGGGTCCTAAACTCATTCCAGATGTTAAGGAATTCATTCAAGCTTCAAGTTCTCAATCAAATCTTCATCAAGGAATTTTTCAAAGTTAAGGTATGTTGGTTTCAACCATTGGGTCCTTTCACTCATGGTGCTTAACCTTCCTTTTTTACATAAATTGTATGTTTCTAAGTTGATTTACTTATGGGTCTTACTTACTATATATGAATTTGATTATGATCTATATTGGAGTTTCATAAAGGTGTGACTGTTTAAGCATATTTTGATCTATGAATCTATGATCTATTTTGAGATTTGATGAAGTGTTTCAATGTACATTGCATTAGGGTATTACCAAGTGTTGGTGGGTTGATTTACTTCAAGTTTTCTTGCATGATTTCACTCATGAATTGCATGGTTTTATACTAGCAAGAAACACCAGCCAAGTGTTTGATAAAATATCCGGTTAAGGTTTCTTGAGTTGTTGAAGTCCTAAAGCATGTTTGATAAAATATTCGGTTAAGGTTTCTTGAGCTGTTGAAGTCCTAAAGCGTGTTATATGAATTAAGTGACTTTATGATGATCAAAGGAATATATATGTCTCTGTGTGTATGTGTGTGCATGTGCGTGTGTGAATAACATCTATAGTATTGCAAGTTGACCACGCCTTGTTCAGGTGGTGGTAGGCCCGAACAACCATATCGGGGGATTTATACCTCAATTGCCTCGATCCGGGGGTAGTAGGCCCGTGCAACCATGTTGGGAGTATGCACCTCAATTGCCTTACTCAGGGGGTAGTAGGCTCGTGGAACCATGCTGGTGGGTTTATACCTCATCCATCTCGCTCGGGGAGTGGTAGGCCCGTGCAACTACGTTGGGGGGTTTGTACCTCAATTGCATCGCCAAAGGGGTGGTAGGCCTTGGTGTCTATGATGTTGGTCTCTTCCTACACATGTAATATGTTTTATATAAGCATGTTTTACTTCAAGCATCGTTCATGCATGTCATATTGCTATATGTTCATTTATTGCCTAATTATGCATTTTTGATTATGTTGTATATCTCTTGTCGCATTTTATCCTACATAGTACATTAAAATGTACTAACGCATACTCCATGCCTACATGATCTTACCATGTAGGAACCGGAGCTCCACTTGATCATCTTCTTCCACGTGGCTTGTACTATCTCTTCAAGAAAGTTTGGTGAGTCCTCAACTCTGAGGATGAAATCTTTTGTTCCTATGTATGGAAAGACTCTCTTTATCTTATTGTATGCTTTTGACTATGAGGGTGTGCCTGGAAAGTTTTCTTAGACCCTGCTCAATTCTAAGTTTAGAGGTGTTGTAGGACAAGTTGTGTGATGCTGCTATGGGCTTTGACTCTCTTGGCTCTTATATGTTTTAAGCTATGAAAGACTTTCTTAGTCCTTTTGCCCTTATTTCTATTCTCTTATTGTGTTTAATTGCTTCGACGACCAAGGATGTATAATGATATGTTAAGAGACTTGTTTGGGGTCCCTTCGAGTTCCCCATGCATCGTGTCACATCTAGGCCCTAGGCTTGGTTTCTGACATTGTGGAATTCAATCTTGGGGATCAAGGAAAACACCATTATTCTTCAAAATTCTCTTGGGATATTTTCATTGTGTCTAGGTATGCGGGTTTGATCTTTGGTTCCTTTCAACAAAAGAGACCCAAAACTTTTCTAGCACTTATTCATGAATTTTATTCACTTTAAAGTTAGGTTTTCAATTGTCTTGCTTATTAAATTTAATTAATGTATGATTTACACTTATTTGATGATTTTAAGATGATTTAAACTATAATATGATGAATTACATTGGGTTTATGAAATTATGAATATGCATGTCCCTTTTTAACGTTTGTTTATGCATGGGTGATTTATACTATGATTTAAATGTGAATTTAATTATGTTTACTTGTATTTCATATTGTATTGATGATTTTATATTGAATCTCAATTACCCATGCTACTCTCACATAATTCATGGCATATGCATTCATGAACATTGGAAATCTTGGAAATTATAAAGGGGTTAAGCCCAATTATGTTCTATGATATGATTTAAGATATTGGTTATCACAAGGATGTGATCACATATATGTATATGGTTATGGCTCTATGAGCTTCATGGGTGCTTGCACCATTTTTTATGTATGAATGAGCTATTCCTAGTATGAGTATTATGGCTATGAGCTATGATTTGACATTTGAGCCTCTCTATGAAATTTCTGAATGATGTTTGGCTTTTAAGCCAAATTATGAATTTAAGTGATTTGAAAGGACTTACTTCTTTGAAAAGCATGTACATGTATAAGTATTCTCATGGGATGTTGACTTAGCACGATGGATTGGGAGCGTCAGGGCTATCCCCAAGTGTCCTCTCCCTTTCAATTAATTATGTGCCAGCATAATAATGGGAGTCATCACCTAAATGATTAGGTCGTAAGAGATGACTATTCATTTATGATATGATATGATATGATATGATATGTTTTGATAAGGAAATCCTTCTGAAATAACCAGGTCTTAATAAAGGTGGCCACCATATACAAAATGACCGGGTCGTAAGGTGTGGTGTAGATTACCTTTTGGTAAGTAATCTTCTCTCACCCAATGGAGGTCAACATAGGGCAAATTCATGTAATAGCTCGCATGGATTTGAGATGTCGCTTGTGGTTATATCCCTACTATATATATAAGCATCATTTGCCTTTGATGCATCATGAATTTCATAGCATCTTGTTATATTATATCCCTTGCTATAAATCTCATTTTATATTTTGTTCCCTTAGCTTGCCATCTAACATTGTATGCAAGTTTTGGTAAGTTATATGCATTGCATCTGCATACTTAGTATATACAAATGTACTAATGCATACTCTTGCCTATATGATCTCACCATGTAGGGACCGAGGACTTTGATCATCCACCGTATAATGCTCAGCTCGGATCTCAAGTTTGCCTGTAATGGTGAGACATATCTCCCAATGACGATCCACCATCGTCTACATATGTTGCCTTTTATTTATTATATTCACTTTGAGGCTGGGGTATTTCTTGGCCCTTGACCTATCTTGTGTTAGAGACGTTGTTGGACACTTTGTAATACTCCTTTACAGAATATGTTGAGTGTTGCGATTGGGAATTATGTCATGGCTTGGTTATCTTTTGGCTATCATTATTTTGTTTGGTGATGAGACTTTAGGTTTGATTATATGTTATGATGGAAAGATCCTAAGTCCCGGAATGCCCCCATAGTGTGATTCATACTTACTCTCTCCTTAGTCATTATCTGCTATGTGCTATGTGAATTCATGCTAACTCCTTTCTCTTAGATGTCCCTATAGCGTGAGTCCTACTTTCCTGTCCCTTAGAATATGTGTTTACTTTTGAATGTGCTTCTGAATTAATGATGTGAATTTTGGTACTTTTAGTCATGTTTGGGACGCTTGGGTTCCCATTCACCGTGTCACTCCTAGATCCTAGGTCAGGGTCGTGACAACCACATGCTGCTCTTCTGTAATAGTAGAAATACCAAAAATAACCCATTGTAGACGTCAAAGTTCAACTTAGCCTAGATTCATACAATATTCAATCAAAGCCAAACAAATCCTATTAGAAATTCTCTATGCACACCAATATTAGATCATATCAATCTTTTGTTGCACCATTGATCTTGTTGAATCGAGTCAAACCACACCAAATGTGGAATGTGATGCAAAATATCCTTAACAATTAAGTTAAATATATTGAGAGTCTCTTAAATTTGTTAGTAGTAAATTAATTCAATAGATCAACTTTATGTGCCCATTTTACATAAATTTGAACACTCAAATTACAACTTATTTCAACAAATCACTTGAACATAAATAAAGTATTGTTGTCAGTCACTTTCAATTCATTTTGTCATAATTCTTTTTTATATATTCTCAAATTCTTTTTAGTAAATAAATAAGTTAATCATTTAAAATTATATCATATCTTTTAATTATACATACAAATCAGCCACATAATGCCATGTTTTATGTAAATTAACACTTAACAAAGACAAAATGCCCTCACTCCCCTAAAAATTGTATAAGTAATATCTTAATTAAGATGGTTTAATAATTGAAATAACTCAAATGTCAGAATTTATTAACATGAAACTGCCACATTCATTGTAAACCATATCTATCACCATATATGCATTTAATTAGAATCTATATTTTTTTTCCTCTTAAAAATAATAATGTATTAAGGAAAACCAAATTAAAAGTTTTCCTTTTTTAACAAAATAGAAAATAATTTTTTTTGGAAGAAATAAAAAAGAGAAAAAACGGAAAATAGTAATTCATGTTTTCCTTTATCATTTTCACAATCTAACACAGGGAAAACTATTACAATTGCAGAAACTTTAACAATCTATTGCCAAAAGCTAACCCATTTTTTTCTTAACATCAAGAAGCCCTAACTGATATCATAAACCCTAACAGATGAAAACAACAAAGAACCCCAAATTCAAGAACCGGAGAATTTGGTAACAGCCTTGGTACCCTCAGAAACAGCATGCTTAGCCAGCTCACCAGGAAGAACCAAACGAACAGCAGTTTGAATTTCCCTTGAAGTGATGGTACGCTTCTTGTTGTATCTAGCAAGTTTGGAACATTCCTGAGCAAGCTTCTCAAAGATATCATTGATGAAGTTGTTCATGATACCTATAGCTTTACTTGAGATCCCAATATCGGGATGAACCTGCTTCAGCACCTTGAAGATGTAGATCTTGTAGGTCTCCACCGCCTTCTTTGCCTTCTTCTTCTTGTCTCTAGCAGTGGCGGCATCCTTGGGGAGCTTCTTCCCAGACTTGGATTTCTCGGCTACGGGGGCCTTCTCGGCGGCGAGCTTCTCCTCTACCTTTGGTGCCATCTTTGAAGAGAGGATTTTGGGAATTTAGGGGAAAATAAATTGTGTTTTGGGGGAAGGAAGGGGAGTTAGGGGTTTCTTATATAGGAAATGAGCTAGATTCTTATTGGTTCATTTTGGATGACGGGATCATGAATTTGAGCCATTGGATGCTTTTACCAATTAACGGTGTGAGATGAGGAAGTGGATTAAACTGGATCCTACCTGTATTTTATTTCTCATAAAGCCCCATAAATTTTCACTTTTTTTCTTTATACTGCCATTAAAATAGTATCATGGATAAAAAGAGTATTTAACTAATTTACCCTTTAATTCTTTTTTTTTTATACACTTTATTTAAGGACTAGATTCAGGACACATGCATTGCACGTGGTATTTGAGACATACTAGTGCAGTGAACGTGTTTTTAACATACGTGTTGCGTCAATTTAAAAACTATATATAAGTAGTATTTATCATTAAATAAATATAATATTCATGTATAATAAAATTAAATGGATAGTATTAGTTTGATACAATAGTTTAGTTTATTGTGAAACAATAAAGTTGAGAAAATCGATTCAATTGCTTATAATATAAATATGTTAATAATGTTTGAATACATAATGTAATAATTTAGAGTTGAAAAAATCAAAATTAAACAATGAAATGATTAAAAATTTAATGTAACAAAAGATTCCTAATCAATAAAATATTTGACAGCCAAATTTTAGTTAATTATTCAGATAAAATAGTACTAAATCAATATTGAATTCTAAATATAAGGAAATTTTAATTCAGAGGTGAATCCTAAAACTAAATCAATAAAAGATAAAATAATAAATTAAATAAATCGCAAAAAGATATTTTTGTCTAAAGAAGAATATTTTAATGAAGGGCAAAAAATTCAAACAACAATTCTAAGTCATGCTTTTAATATAGTATATAGAGATTGGCATATAATGAATATTTATCAAAAGTCTACCTTAAAAGATAGACAAGATAATATTTTCAAATTTTCATGTTGATTGTTTAGTCTTAACTTATCTTTTTTCATGTTGATTGTTGAGTGTTGACATATCCTATCTTTTGGTGTTAGCACTCGACCAATTTATTAGTTTGAAGTACACAATTAAGTATTTGTTGCACTATCTAAGATACTGACGCACAAATAACTCAACCAATAGTCACCCCAATAGTTCTGAGATCACTATACACATGTTGTTAGTTGACCGAAAAAGCACTTCTGGAAGTTGTTTCAGCTTTGGTTCAGGAGTTGTGACATGGGGCTCAAAGAAGCAGGAGTTAGTAGCTTTGTCGACATCAGAGGCAGAGTATACAGCAGCAACTTTAGCAGCACGGCAAGCTTTATGGCTCGGGAAACTACTTGCAGATTTTAGTTACGAGCAAAAGGAGGCTACTGAGATCTTTTGTGATAATAAATCAGCAATTGATATGTCTAAGAATCCCTCTTTCCATGGAAGAACTAAGCATATTGATGTGCACTATCACTTCATTAGGAAGCTGGTAGCTGAAGGAAGAATTGTGCTGTTATTTTGTGGGACAAATGAGAAAGCAGCAGATATATTTACAAAGTCTCTTCCTAAGACTAAGCTTGAATATTTTCAGGTTGAAATTGGGAGTGTGTGATTTTGAATCAAGGGCAAGTGTTAGTTGACTGATTCAAAAGTCATTGTTAGTTTAGGAGTTTTTTAATATTTCAGTTTAAGAGTCCTAAATAAGTTTAAGTTAGTTAGCACATGTCATGGGCTAATGCTAAACTAATACCCTATTTTTTCTCTAGAGTTGTTTCTCTTCAATTACTATTTAAAGTTTTATGTCGTTGTTTTCTGAATTGCAATAAAAAAAGAATGCTTCTCTCTGTTTCTTTAAATTGGGATTCAAATAGTTGCTTCTCTGTTTTCCGAACATTCTTGGTATAAGTCCAAAGCCCCGATTTCCTATAGATTAATTTATTTGATGCTTGATTTACGTTTACGCATCCAAGGATGTGCTTATGTATACTATGAGGCTTATTTGGTACCTTTGGGTTTCTCATTTTCATCCAAAGCAATGGAGAATAATAGCACCACAAGTTACAAACCACAAGCTTGATATACTGAGAATGAAAACAATATGAGATTTGCACTCCCCAAAAATAGGTTTTCCAATAGAAAATAAAATCTAAGTTAAAACCCTGCATTTGCTCTAGGTTTGGATCCATTCTTTCCTCAAACAAGGATTGGCACAATAAAAGAGAAAAAAAAGTGAAACATATGAGTTTTTTCTCAGAGAGAAATCTGAAAGTTTCCATGGTAGGAAATGGGAGAGCAGCTTCGTCGCAGCCCCTAATTCCAATTTTTAGAGGGGAAAATTATCAATTTTGGAGTCTTAAAATGAAGACTCATTTCAAGTCTCTAGAACTATAGAATGTAGTTGATACTGGAATTCCAGAAGGGAATGCAAACCAGCTGAGAGAACATCAGAAGAGAGATTCAAAAGCTCTATTCACGATACAACAAGATCTTGATGATGAAACTTTTCCTCGCATATCAACGGTTGAGACTTCCAAACAAGCATGGGAGATCTTAAACCAAGAGTACTTTGGGGATGATAAGATAATTACTGCCAAATTACAAACTCTCTGACATGATTTTGAAACATTATTCATGAATGAAAGTGAACCTGTACAAGAATATTTGCCTAGAAACATCTGCTATTGTTAATAGGATGATGTCCTATGGTGAAAAAATTGATAATCAGTTTGTTGTGTCTAAAGTTTTGAGAAGTTTAACCACCAAATTTGAGCATGTTGTTACCACAATTGAGGAATCTAAGGATCTATCTACCTATTCTTTTGATGAATTAATGAGTTCCTTGCTAGCTCATGAAGATAGGCTAAATAGGTCACTTGAGAAAGTTCAAGAGAATGCATTCTAGGTTAAGGGGGAGTCTTCTTACAAGGGAAAAGCAGAAAACTCAGCAGAACGGTGACATGGCAGAGGTAATTTTCGTGGTCGAGGCTGTGGTGGCAGCAACGGTGGAGGAAGGAACCAAGTTGGTGAATTCTGTCAGTACAAGAGCAATATTCAATGCCGATATAGCAAGAAATTTAGCAACAAAGAAGTTGACTGTTCGACGAAGCAAAAGGATGAGAAGAATGAGGCAAATTTCACACAAAAAGTGGAAGAAAGTTGATCACGGCCCAATCCCCGGTAACAGGAAATATGAATTCTGTTTGGTTTATTGCTAGCGGATGCTCCAATCACATGTTAAGTTCAAAGTCTCTATTTAGAGATCTCGATGAGTCTCAGAAAAGCGAGGTGCGACTAGGAGATGATAAACAAGTGCACGTTGAAGGGAAAGGTACAATTGAGATAAAAACTGTCGAAGGTAATGTGAAGTTTTTATATGATGTGCAATATGTCCCTACTTAGGCTGATAACCTGTTAAGTGCCGGCCAATTAATGACCAGTGGCTATTCAGTTGTTTTTGATGATAATGCATGTGACATCAAAGACAAAAAAACTGGAAGCAGGATAGCTCATGTGCCTATGACTCAAACAAAATGTTTCCCCTTGATATTTCAAATGGTGGTAATACTGCTTTAGTTGTTAAAGGAGAGAATGAGACTAATTTGTCGCACTTACGTTATGGACATTTGAATGTTAATGAGTTGAAACTTTTGGTTCAAAAAAATATGGTTATTGGCTTCCCAAAAATCAATGAACTTGACTTGTGTGAAGGATGTATCTATGGGAAGCAAATTAGGAAATCATTTCCAGATGGAAAATCATGGAGGACTACAGGTTCTCTTGAACTTGTACATGATGATTTGTGCGGGCCAATGAAAATGGAATCACTTGGTGAAAGTAAGTATTTTTTGATGTTTACTGATTATTACAGCCACTTTAGTTGGGTTTATTTCTTGAAATTCAAATCAGAAACCTTTGAGAATTTTAGGAAATTCAAGGCTTATATAGAGAATCAGAGTGGCAACAAGATAAAAACACTTCGTACCGATCGAGGCGGTGAGTTCTTGTCTAAAGATTTCAATGTGTTATGTGATGAGAATGGAATTCGCAGCGAACTTACAGCACCATATACACCAGAGAAGAATGGTGTGGCCGAGTGGACGGTGGTGGAAATGGCTCGAAGTTTACTGAAAGCAAAGGATCTGCCAGATTATTTTTGGGGAAAAGCTGTTGCGACTGCTGCTTATCTTTTGAATATGTCACCAACAAAGGCTGTTTGGAACACAACACCTCATGAAGTTTGGAATGGTAAAAAGCCTCGGGTAAGCCACTTAAGAATATTTGGTTGTATAGCATATGCTTTGGTTAATTCTCACT
>JAABOM020000002.1:12927471-12985593 GCA_011800125.2 Solanum clarkiae
AGAAGATAGACATCAGGCATCTTTGAAATGTGGTTGGAGCATTACATTATCCAAAAGGATTTTTCTTAATGCAAAAGTACTATAGGGCATGTGAAAGTTGTCTTCTGTAGATCCTCAGGTGCAATAACAATTTGGTTATACCCAGAGTATCCGTCAAAAAAATAATACCATCCATTCTCTACCAGTCTGTCAAGTATTTGATCCATAAAGGGCATAGGGAAATGATCTTTCTCAGTAGAAGCATAGAGTTTCCTGTTATCCATGCACACTCTCCACCCAGTGACCGGCCGCTTAGGGATCCACTCATTCTTTGCATTAGGCACCACCATGATACCTCCCTTTTTTGGAACATAATACACTGTTGGCAATTTGGTAGATCACTCCTGCATCTGACCACTTTATGATTTCTTTCCACACAACTTCTTGCATTGAGGGGTTCGATCATCATTGATGCTTGATACCTGGTTTGTAATTGTTGATCAGTTGAATCTTATGAGTGCATATCCCAGGTGGTATGCCAATAATGTCTGCAATTGTTAACCCAATCGCCCTTTTGAGTTACTTCAGAATGGAGATGAGGGACTCTGTTTGGTCTTCGTTCAAGTCAGCTGCAATTATGAAAGGCAAAGTGCTATTCTTTCCCAAATATGCATATTTCATATGTGCTGGTAGTGCCTCTAACTCTAACTCTGGTGGGACTTCTACGGAAGGCTTTGCAGGTGGCATTTCCCTATTACACAACTCTAATTCTAACCTGCCTGTTGCCTAGGCCCAAATGACACACCAAGAGCATTCACTGTTTTCTCATAATCAGGTATATTGTCATCATTGAAATTCATCAACACAGCTACCAAAGGTTTGACTCCTAGCCTCAACTCAATAGGGATCTCTCCTTCGTCATCCTCACTCATTTCGATCATTAATACAACTTGGAACTCACAACTTCTTCTATCTGGCTAGCCCACTCGAAACACAATTGCCTCTTCACCATACCTGAAGGTAAGCAAACTCTTTTTCATATCAACCAATACTCTCCCTGTGGCTATGAACGGTCCAACTAAGATGATTGGAATTGCAAAATCAACTTCACAGTCAAGTATAACAAAATCTGTGGGAAATATAAACTCATCTTCCTTGAACAATACATCATAAATTATTCCCACAGGCTTCATGACTGTTCTATCTGCCATCAACAACCACATCTTTGTAGGAACAAGGTTGCCCAAACCAAGCTTTCTAAATATGGCAATATGCATCAAATTCATGCTGGCTCCCAAGTCACATAGTGCTCTAGCAAATGCAAGTTCCACAACTATGCATGGTCTAGTAAATGCACCTAGATCTTCACGCTTATGCACCAAAGACTTCGTTGTAATGGCACTGCAATGTTGAAAATTTTGGAAGAGGTCTTGGCTAACTTTGTGTTTCTTCTTGACCAGATCTTTCTTCCATTTCGCATATCTCGACATCCTCTTAAGAGCCTCAACTAAAGGAAAGTCCACAACTTCTTATGCATCGCCAAGAACTGTTCAAAATTACCTTTCACTTTTCTCTTCCCAATACTTTGGGGAAAATGTAGTGGGGGACTTGGAAAGGTTTTATATTTCTTTGGTGGCTCATTTGCACTAGGCATCTCAGTCTGCTCATTTACCCTCTTTCTGCGGCTTCCATCTCCAATCATTGGCATAGGGGGATCAACAGTGCTTTTGCCACTCCGAGTTATCACTGCCATGCAATGCCTTTCATGTTTAGGATTTTGAACCATATTGCTTGGTAAGGTAACCTCTTGTCATTGGTTCAATTGCAAAGAAACTTGCGCAAATTGTTGTTCTAATTATTTAATTGCCACTGAGTGAGACTCTATTTTCTGATTAATGCTTGAGATATCTATCTTCATTCCTTTCAAAGTCTCGTCGTAGTGATCGGCTCTCTTCCAGAATTTGTTGAACATCTCTTCGATCCAAGAGTTACTTGATCCAGCATCATAGTTTTGTGATAGCACATAAAGACCATTCCTGCAGCCATCTCTTCTTCCCCATTCGACATCTAGCACTCTCTCTTTCATAGTATCCACCCCCGGTTATCTCTATATGCCCCATCATGGTTGAAGTTCCGACCTTGATTCCTGGACCCTTGCCTCCAATAGTCCGAATTGGACCCTTGAGAGTTGTTCCGAAAACCCACCGTTTGGCTAAGCAAGCATCTTCATCAATGAATGGATCTTCATAGATAGAAGCCTTAGGAGGTTGGTGAGTGACCATTACACTTGCTTGGTTTTGCTTCAAAACCGAGTCCTTGCTTGTGCGAAGTTGAGCAAGTTGCTCCATGATCTCCTCATTGACGTTTGCTTCCTTGTTATTAGTATTGACCACACAAGAAGTCTTCATCGAACCATGCTCTTGTTGACCCTATGCTCTATTGGTTTTACCCATTTTCTCCATCCTTGCGGCTATCAATGCAAGAGGTTCGTCAAGAAACATGCCTCCTATGATTATGTCAGATTGGCTTGACTATTCTCATCAAGTGTCCGATAGAAAATCTCAACCAAGGCATCATCAACAATCTTGTGATCGGGGACCATCCTCAAGCATTTGATAAATATCTCCCATGTTGTGCCAATAAAGTTACCTAGTAATTGCTCAAAGTTGTCTATTTGGTCTTTGAGCTTCAATTTCTTAGATCTTGGGAAATATCTTTCAAGGAACACTCACTGAGGATCTGTATTTCAGGAACACTCATTGTGGCTCTGCCCAACTTGTACTAGTAACCAGAGGAAGCTCAGACAACCACACAACTGCATTGCCAGTTAATGACAGTGGAAACACTTGTAAACCAACAGTATCAAGAGAAAGATTTTATGTCCCCATAACACTATTGCAAACAAACACCACATTCTGAAGATGACGACAGGGATCCTCTGAAGGAAGCCCTGTGAATAATCCACGGTTTTAGAGTATCTGGAGCGACCCACTTGACACCGAGAACTTAGCGTCTACCGATAATGGAGGCAACACTATAGCACCATTAACATCCATGGCCATATGGTTCAACTGATATTGGTTTGATCCATAAGAATTTTCATTAAAGTCCCTAAGTTGTGGCCTATTATCTCTCGGTGGTAGATTATCCTTTCTTCTATATCATCATTATTCATATTCATCTCCTCCTCAACTACCACATCTTCATTCACTTGAGCAATTCTTTTTAATAGTCGATGAATCTCCAAATTAATCAGAGCTAAGGGATTGCCTTGGCTCCTTATGTTGGGCATACAACCTAGTACACCTTGCAAGTAAAATCAAACAACAAAAACAAAAGTAAAATACACGATACTCTAGAAATTAACACTAGAACTAACTACTAGTGAAATCACGTCAAAACCTAGCCATATTTTCCGGCAACATTGCAATAATTTATGATGATATTCGTGCTCCAATAAAAAAGCGGTCATTGTCGGCAATTAACCTAACCAAAGGTTAGGGTCGAATTTAAAGGGAATATAGAGTTTGACTATAAGAATTCACTATCAATCATTTTGAGTATCGATCACTAGAATCTCTAAATGGGGAGGGGGGTTTGTGATTCAAGAATAAAATAAAATAAACACTATGCTGAGATGCAAAAAAAAACTCTATTTTAGGGACAACTTGGAAATTGTGTTCCCCATAACTCTTTAACTCGATTACCCTAGGCAACATAATTACAATTGAAGATTCGCATGCAAGACGGTAACTTTGGTTCTTCTATCCTTCTTGTGAAGATGAAGGTCGAATTTCACCATGGTGCTTGGTCGACTACCATTGCATGCCAACTAACTATTACCTATTATCCTAGTCAATCTTCCCTTGGTTAGGTTTCTCTGATTAGATGAGAACACATTAATCAAATTTTTTCATTTACTTCTCTTTTCCTATTCGTCACTACCTTGGTCAGGATTGTGATAGTAGGCAGGGCTTGGTGTTAGCCACTACCAAACAACAATCATAATGAAGGGAAATAGATAATACATGCAAAAATCCCAATCATTGAAATGCAATAAACCTAGGTTATCTCAAGTCAAATACCCATTGTTCCCACAACCCCAAGTTGGGCGTGCTTAGCTATCCATGGCTAAGGCAAAATAAATAAAAATGCAAATAAAAGACATGATTGAGAATTTTACCTAAGGCAATGAAGATTGAAGACACCACAAGTTGCAAACCACATGCTTGATAAGTTGATAATAAGCACAAAGCAAGATTTGCAATCCCTAAAATAGGGTTTTCCGAGAGAACAAGATAAACTAAGGTAAAAAACTAAGAGTTTACTTGAGAGATTATTCAAAGATGGTATTTTCTTCTCATGTTTTGAATCTCCTTAATAAAACACTAACTTAAAATATTTATAGTGTTTACAAAATGACCCTAAAAAATTACATAGAAAAGATGGTTGGCAGCTTGTATACCTTGCAGGTACGACTCGTAGGGTGACCTATGAGTCGTAGTTAGGGTCACGTATCAAATTATTTGCATCTTGGACTCAAATGGTACGACCCACTGGTATGAGTCATTGCTTTGGTTACAACTCATATGCTCCTCTCGTAGTTTATGCCTTCAGTTTTTGGTCCAATAGTTTTGGCTCTCTGATTCCTACTACGAGTCCACCTATATGAGTCGTAATGAAACTTACAACTCGTTAGATGGCCTCATAGGGGTGACCTCCACTTAGCAGTTTTTTGAGTTTATGGTTTTTGTTCCTTGCTACGACCATACCCTATGACTCGTAGCTTAGGCTACAACTCGTATATGAGCTCGTATGTCCTATGCTTCAGCAAAACCTGTATTTTTTTCCAAAATCATACCAACCTAACTTTTCTGCAAGAACAACACAAAAATACATAAAAACTATAAAAAGTCACATTAATAACTCATAAAATCCCTTGTTTTAGACTCAAATATGTTGTATTTTGACAACACATCAAGTCCCAATCGACAGTTTTAATGAGGGATATTTTTGGTCCATTCCACTACCTATCCTATTAAACCATGGATATTTTATACTTGAATAAAGTCATAAAATAAATGATAAGGAAATTATTTCCCATTCTCCACACTTGGGTGTTCTTGAGAGCTTTGGAGAAGAAGGAAGAAGTTAGGATTTTCAATTCAAGAGAGAGGATTGATTGAGGTTCGATTGTTCCTTCGATTCCCAGGTATGTAAGGCTTACCAATGTGTGAAATTCCTTTCTTCACGTGCACCTTTTCCACTATTTTGAGTCAAGTTTTGAGAATAGTTGATGTTTTCAGAAACTTCCATTATATTAATACTATATCCTTACATTTATCATGATGGACCAATTTTACTACATGAGATAATTGCTAAATTGTATGAACAATGACATGGGATTTAACATGTATTTCATACTTGAAGGCATGAACCCTAAATCACATGATTTTATGAAATTTTATTCATATCATTAAATAATTGAGTTGATATAAATTAAGCATTTAGAGTTGAGTAATTTGAGTATGATGGAGTATGAAGAGCATGTTGCATTGAGTCATATATTGCTACAATGAATATATCACTTATATTACATAATGGGTAAATTAAGTGAGTCTAAATGACAGTTTGAGTCTGAGTTAAACGTTATGACTTGCTTTGACTAAATGAGTTCATGAATGATTGAGATGAGTTAAGATGAGATACCCAAAGTGCTTAGGTTTTGAGTTGAAGGATGGGTTGAGTGATGAGTTAATTGAGAAGTCGAACATATTTTAGCATTGGGAAGAGTATCGAGCATCGATCGGAAAACGAGTACACTTATACTTTAATCCAAAAAATTACATTGCCAGTGTAGGATAGTCGTTACAGCTAGCCTGGTGACTCTAGTTCCGCAAGTAGACATTTACCCTGGATCCAAGAGAGAGTTGATCACCCTTTCCTGTGGTAAGTTAATTGCGGGCGTGGCAACAATGTTGATTTGTTATGCATCACTTAATTAAAGGTGGTAGGAAGAGCATGTCGGTTAAGAGGAACTCCCAAGAAATATAGATTGAGCATGATGTTTCAAAATGAGTCTATTCTTATTGAGCTTACTTTTTTAAAAACATGATTTATACGAAACTTGTATAAACTGATTTGAGCATGAGTTGTGGAGTCAAGGTGAGTGAGTTGAGCTTTACTTTTCATGAGCCATTTTACATACCAGTATATTCTATGTATTGATGTCCATTTGGGCCTGCATCATCTTATGATATAGATATAGGTGATAGAGGACTTCAGCTTATGTATCATTGAGGTCCAGATCAGTACACTCCAGAGTTGGTGAAACCTCTTTGCTATCCGGAGGCGCTCTTTTATTTTATAAGTTTATTTAGTATCTTTTATTTCTTTGATTTTGAAGTCTATATGTCTTGTCATGGCACCATCTTAGACTATTGAGTAGAGGCTGTATAGACAGTTGAGTAGAGGTTTTCTTGAGTCTTTATATCTAAACTATTATACTTAAAACTATGATGCAGTGGAGTTATGCAGTTTACCTACCTTCTTGCATATGATATCTTTACACTATGAGTTCTTTCTTCCGTTGTTGAGTATGATGTAATGATGAAGCCAAATGGTTCGCTCGAAGGCTAGTAACAGTCTCTGCACGTCGGCCACGCCAAGGGCACCCCTCGGGGCATGACAGTAATAATCAATGTAACTTTTCATGTCCGTTTAAAGTTGCTCCTTAGTCAAACTCATATGAAAAAACTTGCATCATTATATTTGATTTCTATGTATTATTGTAATTGATATGCAAAAAATGTATCTAAACATAACCTGTAAACATATCAATACAAAATTATTTCTCTCAACTAAATTTTGCATTTTTAAGAAATTTTTTGTTGTGGGTTTTGGGTATTCCGACTAAACAAAGATTTATTTAATATGTATGTAGGTATATAATTGACAAGTAATGGATTTCCTTTCTATTAACATTGTCTTAAAATATTTAATATGTCTTATTTTATTGAATCCTATAACTTTTACTTATTAAAAATATTAGATATGCAGTTTTATTATAACAGTTAAGTGCTGAAAGATATAGTGAACATATCATTCCACATATAACAATAAAGCATAAAAATATTGCTTAAGTAAGAATGTGTTTGGTATAAGGAAATACATCCCAGAGGGGCTATAATTGGAGATACCATTGTTTCTGGTACAGAAGTTCCTATAAAAATGGGAAATGGATGGCAGAGGGTCCGTAGTACCCGAAGCACTAGAGTGATCCAGTATAGGAAAGAGTCCTAGAAGTGCCTACTACTACACCACACTACACTTGACTCTACACACTTATAGAGCTAACCCCTGTCCAGTGCCTGGCAAAGCTAAGGGAGCTTCAATCCTTACTCTTTATCCCCAGCTTCGCCCAGTCTTAACAGAGCCTAACTTATTCAGGGGGGAGAGTAGAGCCTCGAAAAGCACTGTTGAGAGGAAGATCCTTGGCCCATCTTCATTCTCTACAGGATTTCAAAACTTTCTTCAACATAGGTAACAACGAGCTAGGTAGAGATGGAAGAGATCAAACAAGGGAATAAGAAGCAAGCTCGCCTTCCTTTTTGAATCATTTTGATAGAGGGGGATGAAGAAAGTGGACAAAACCGACTCGCATTTCTCATTGAACAAATACAGGAAAAGAATCATTTTGAAAACGCTCCTAATCCAACCCCTTCCTTCGTAGATCCCGTGTATTGTAAGTGATCCGAACCTTCCTGGAGCAAGACTCCCATAGAGGCAAGTGAAGTTGGTGAGCCGTATGATGGGCAACTATCTCCTGTGGTTCATAGAGGACTCAGTTGTTAGTTAGTACCCCCTTGGTTTTGGGGTGGACCTTTTCACTCTATTTTATTATATACGCTTAGCGAAAAGAATATTTTTTGATACACCTAGGACATGGATTCTATATGAACCAATTGATCGTGACAAGTCGTTACTACTAGCAATGACTTCCTATTTCATTACTTCATTCTTTTCATATCCATCTCCTTTGTTCTCAGCTACTCATCAAATGGCACTCAATTCATATCTTTAAGTTCGATCATTAACAAGGTTCAAAGAAAGGGTGGGCCATTAATAAAGAATCGATGGAAAATCACAATGCTAGCAGATGGCGGGCCTCCACTATTGTTTTCATTAATTAAATCTGCAAGTTATCATTATTAGGAACTCAAATAAAAGGACAAAAAATTTTTGATTTAGAAGGCTTGTTTAAAAGAAAAAAAGACGTGCATAGCATTATGACTGGGGTGTCACTTAGAAAGGTTCAACCAATGTTCATTTAATCAAGCAACATTTTTTTTCTTAACCTAAGGAGAGGTACAAAGTCGCTCGACCAACGGGAGAGGCTTGGAGCTTTTCCTTTCAACTTTTGCTTAGTGGAGTCCTTTACAGAAGTTTCTCCCACCGTCAAATGTATTTGGACCAAAGGAAGAAAGATATTTTTTTGGTTTGTTTTGGAAAATAAGTTCATTAAATACTTATTACTTATTTTTTGTTAGGGAAATAATTAGAAAATATCACTCCCAAAAAATTAGAAAATATCACTTCCAAAATATTCACCTATAGCTTAATGAATAAGTTAAAAAATATCACCCAAAAATATTTACATGTAGCCTAATGAATAATGAACTTGGAATCAAATTCACGATTTCTACTATTTTATTTCGAAAAGTCATTGGTAAAATGTGAAGCTGTCATTTTTCACCAATCAAAATAAAACATAAAAATATTACTTAATCATGAGTGTGTTTGGTATGGAGGAAAATATTTTTCTGGAAAATGAGTTAGTGAGTTGATTTCTAACTCATTTTCTCGTGTTTAGTTGGTAAGTGATTTTTATTTTGGAAAATATTTTTTAGAAAAAAACTTCTAATTTTAGCTAGAGAGTAGAGAAAAATTTGTAGGAAAATAATTTCTAATATAAAAATATTTTTATAATTTGATATATTTTTTTCAAAAATAAATATTTAAATTCTTTTTTGGAGGGGTCGGGGTGGACGGTTAGAGGAGGGACTGGAGTTAAAAATTACAAATTTCAAAATTTGAATTTCTGTAAGAATAAATTTTTAACGTTTTTGTATTGGAGCCGGGGGTGGGGGATCAGAGCGATGGGGGCATAGGGTGGAGTAAAAATTGAGATTTTCAAAATATTTTTTAGAAAAATAAAAAATTAATTTTCTTTTAGAAGGGGGTGGAGCATGGAAGGAATTGGGTGTGTCGAAATAAGAATGGGTGGAAAAAAACTAATATTTTTAAAATATGAATTTTTCTCATAAAAGTTTTTTAATCTTAATTTATTTTAAAATAATAATAATTTTTTTTTGAGGAGGAGGATCATGGTACGAATGGAATAAAAGAAATTGATTCAAAATTAGATGAGAGTTTTGGAAAATGTTTTCCTTAATTTTTGGAAAGAAGTCATTTTTCTTAAATTTGAAGAAAATGAGATAATTTAGAAATTATTTTTCAAAATATTTAAGCCAACCAAACATGAGAAAATGGGAAAATATTTTCCGGAAAACATTTTCCTCCATACCAAACATACCCTAAGAGTTAACTTATAGTCAAATGAAATTTATTTTGTACTATTCTGATCAGGACACATATATATTTCTTTTATATCCCTATTGATCAGGTGTCTATAAAAGTCACTCTCCCTCTTCACTTTTTCACTCACTGAGTCTTCTCCTTTATATGTACAAAAAAAAGCCTTTTGTATTTTTAAATGGCTAAGACGAAAAATGGCGATGCGGTTGTTGCACCCCTAAATGAGGTGTGTTATAAGGGGGTGAGGAAGCTCTCTGTCATGCCCTGGGAAGGTCCCTAGACATAATTGACACTCAGAGACTATTGCTAGTCCCCAAGAGAACCACTTGGCCTCATCATATTCATTTATTCATACATTCGACTAATCAGCGGAAGACAAAAGGAAGTAAATGAGCACATTTCATCTAATCTCAAAATAATATTATAAATCGAAAGGCTAGTAGAAAGAAAATACCTCAACAAGTCTTAACATCAACATTCGACTCTAGTCTATGAAGCTTCTATCACCATCAAGTGGTATCAATAACAAACCGATGGATACCTTCATCAAAATAAAGCTAATAAGTGTCTAACTCTAAAGAAAGATGAAATAAATACAAAATGAATCATCCGAAGTAAGGGAGGCTCACTAATCAGTTGAATGTCTCAAATCCTCAACGATGCGCCTGATGACGATCTCCAAATCTTGTATCTACATCATGAAACAATATAGTTCCAGATGGGGGCGTCAGTATATGGAATGTACTGGTATGAAAAATAGTTGAATGAAACTAAAACAAGTAGAATAATACGGAAACAACAATCAACGTCAAGGATAGTAAAAAATCGTCATGTAAAATGTCTATCTAAAGAAAGAATAAAGAGTAGAAAAGTGACCCATCAACCAATCAACTCATCAATCGAATCAGACTCATCCCAGAAGGACTCATCTCATCTTATCGCATCTCATCTTGACTCAGATTACTCAGTTTGGGAACTTTCTGGGAGTTTTACTTAATCAACAACAACCACTTATGAGCTAGGGTTTGTACAATAATTACGCTGATATTTCCACAGTCATCCTATACTTGCCAGTTAAGAGATGAATATAATGCACAAGGAATTTGAACTCAGCGATCCTCTATTGATTTCAGGGATCTAAACTCGAGAGGGGACCATGAGATGTAATGGTTCAATCCTCTCTTATGTTGGGATGGCGTAGGTAATGAGTGCAAGTAGGACTCACTCTTACGCATTTCGCTGCTCAATACTCTTCCCAAGACTAAATGCTCATAAGACTCCTCGTCACCATCTCAAGTAGCCTCACGGAGGCACT
The DNA here is from genome assembly GCA_011800125.2 of Solanum clarkiae. NCBI lineage: Eukaryota > Viridiplantae > Streptophyta > Magnoliopsida > Solanales > Solanaceae > Solanum > Solanum clarkiae. The sequence goes on from JAABOM020000002.1 coordinate 12,938,363, forward strand.
CACCGTCTCAATTGGTCTCATTGAGACTCTCATCATCTCAATTAGTCTCTTGGAGACTCTCATAATCTCATTAACGCAAACTCAAGGGTCCTCTATTATATCAAGAACATTAACTCACCTCAATGAACTCAATTCTCATTTAAGAACTCAAGTACTTAGATCATTAATCAGAAGAAGTCATTTAGACAGCACATCAAGAACTCAGTTATAAAGACTCATAGGATCATCAAGCTCAAATAACTCAACATACTCACATCAAGGCCTAGAGTCCATCCCTAGGTTCATTCACGTATGCTTTCAAAAGTTAACATGTAGGGTTTATGCAATAACTCATGAAAAGTATCCAATTCACGAAAACAAGTTTATTATGATCATTAACATATGAAAATACATGTAATAAATATAATTTTTCAGAAAATAATCAAGAAAGTATTTCTAGAAACATATATCGGGACTCATGGACTCTCAACTCATCTATGACCATCTGTGAGGCACATGGAAGAATAATCTCATGCTTTTGTTTAGCCTTACACACTTAGAAAGTTGATATTACCATCAAAATTTGATGAATACTAGCTTTCTTGGAGAAAATCCTCGATCTCGGTAGTTCTTTTAGAGTGGAAGAACTTGGAAAAATGTTGTTTGAAGAACTTCTCTTTGATTCTTCAATTCTTTATTTAGAATATCCAGAGTTCTTGATGAAGAACCCTAATTCTTGAAGAAGAAGAAGAAATCAATAAATCCTTTCTTGGAATTTTTTAATTCATTTTCTTGAAACCCTAGGTTATGATTTAAGATTCCATTTTACATTCATGAATAGATGAAGGAATTCAGGTTGGTTAGATGGGAATTTATTAAGAATAGCTCACCTTGAGGATGAATCTTGAAATATAATCCAACCTTGATGATTCTTGAGCATTTATATTTAGGAGTGAAGGAGAGGTTTTTGGATTATAAAAACTAACGTTTTATGCATTTTGGGACCTTAAATAGACCTCCAAAGGTTTTAGGATAAAACTACCCTAAACCTGAAAATAAAAAAACGTCATTTATCTCATCCAGAAAGGGTTCACGTTGGGTCCACGACGTGCTCCGAGCGAGGACCTTCAGACAGTTGCACTCCCTCACTAAAATGGTCATAACATTCTACTCCGAACTGGGATTAAAGCAAAATTGGATGCATTGAAAAGCTAATTCAAATATCTTCGATTTTATATATTATGAGTCACCTAACTCAGTATATTTTAGTAGATATAATTACTTGAAATTGACCCTTCTATCTACTCATACGAAAATTTAATTGCTAGAAATTTTTTCGACTTGGCTTGATGGAAAAGATCTCTTATATTAGTTTATTGAACTTAGGAGAGGTGGGGCATTGATCGGAATGCTCCTCGAATTAAAAGATAAAGTTAACCCCAAAAATGCCCAGTCTGCCTCGCGGACTAGGCCCGGACATGTGTATTTTTTTCAATTTTTGTTTCCAAATGAGTTTTCAATTCCCATTGAAATAATCAAAAAAACTATAAGTGTTGGTCCACATCCCTGGTGTGTCGCGTCTCAAGTGCGCACCAACACTATTTTTCATTCAATTAAGAAAAATTATTTTTTTACTTGGTTGCGCTAAAATTCGAAAGAGATAATTTTCTAACTCAATTTTACATGTTGATTGCATATTCGGTCTCGTATTCATAAATGGAGCGTGGCAAGATACGTTATGCACATGATGCTATTTTAGTGGTATTTTCATAATTTTACTGGATGTTATATTATCTCCCCCTAGGCATCATTCGTCCTTGAATGATGAGAAAAGTGGATATCCAGACACGAATAGACTCAAAACTCATCTCCTCATTCATATCTATTAATCAAACTCTCGATTTTGTCTCAATCATCAATCAACACTATTTGAACTCAAGAATAGACAATTGACTCAAGAAAAACAATCCAATTAGTTATGGGTAATGAAACTATCTTCAATATTCTCATCATTAGGCACAAATAACAATCAAGACTCCTTTCAATACTCAATCAACCAATCTGGACAATCACAAGTCACTCTTAATTGACAAATCGGTTCAGATCAAGAGTAGAGCTATTCTCTTAGACATTTTCAACATCAAGCACAAATGGAACATTAGAATTCAATCAATTTGAATCGTTTAAACACTTCAACAATTAGTCCTTCGAACTCAGGAAGAAAACCATCAACTCTAATTGAGAATGGGACCATTACTATATAAGACTCTATGTATAACTCTCAAGCTTAGTACATCATCTCAATTGTGCTCCTTTTCATGACACTCTACTCTACCAATTTAAGGTTATAGCTCCTATTCAACTCACTACCTATCCACATCCACTTATTCCATTCAACCCTACTTCTGGCATCAAGGTGCCACCTTAAAGCGATCATATTCATACAAAGATAATCCTTAATACTTAGCTCTATACTATACTTCCACAGGGGCTTCCATCAAAAGATCACCAGTCCTCTTGACTACTTTACTATCACGAATTCTTTGATAGTCTGTCACCGATACTCGCATAACAATAACCATGCATATCACTCTAACCATTTCAACTCTGTCTTAGAATTTCAAGCCTATTTAGCACTTCTATCTCCAACTCTCAATGAACTCCCTCACAAAGACACACTATCGTACTCTTACCTATCTATTACATATCATATTGTCTCACTTCTCCCCTTCTCCCTATCTCTATCACTACATGACAAAAGTACAACATCAATGTCACAATAAGGATACATTCACTCCACACTCTCTCTCATCGACATCACTTCTCCATTCTCGTTGACATCTCTATCAAGACTGGAAAGCCGAATCACTCAAAGAAATTGGAATTATGATCATTAGCACGATTCAATTGAGAAATCTTATTTGAGAATATTCATAATGAAGTACAATCTCTCTTGTCTATCAAGATTCATTGTGAGTTCATAGAGTTAGATGTAGCGTAAAACTCAACTCACATCTCATTCAACATGGGAGTGGAAACACTTAGATGCATGGGGTAAGATCAATGGTAATGAATGATTGATCACTTTTCATCTTCACAATTCAATATGAATAATAATCAACAAGTGGTATGTGGGACTAGTCCATTGGCATGACAGTCGTACACCAGATGGGAATAGAGCATCACCTCAATGGAAGAATAAGGAATGTATGATGTGAATAGAACTGATGTCTCATCATGATCAGCCCATCTCTATCAAACTCAAGATCTACTTTGGTCTATCACATCATCTCCCCAATTAGATCAAGGGTCATCTCTTTTAGTTTTGCAAATCAATTCTCTCTACTAGGCTATAAGCATATATCTCCACATGGTCAGGGAATCACTATCCAAAATAATGTCTTAAACTCTTTTGTCATGCTATAGTCACATATATAAGACTAGCCACTCAGACTCTTTCCAAAGATATCACTCCTAGCTTCCTCATATCACTATGGAACCTTTCCTCTATGTTTGTTACTCTTAATGGCGTACATAACCACTTCCCACAACTCTCACAATCTAACCTCTTATTTGCCTACTAACGCTCAACTTCTTTGCTCTCATAAACTCATTTGCATAAGAATTAGACTATAATGAAAAAACTTATCATCGTCTATTCATACGTCCCAATCAAGTAAGTTTCTCGGGATGACAACAAATGCTTACCTTAGCCTACCCCTCATTGACAACTTAAATAAACCATCTACATTCTTATAGCATTTGTAAGTTAAGGCTTCACACATCCTTGCACAATCATGGGTACATATCTCAATTCTCTTCTTATCTATTGAGCCATCCTCGTTTCGCTCGTCTTACCTAAGGGGAACTTGTATTATGCCCATAGCATCACTTCCTCACATATTAACATCTTCATCTCGAACATATGCTAAAGAAAGCCTCTTAGAGCAAATCTCCAACTAAGATTATTACTCTCATAATGTTGTCTCCTCTTCCACTCTACTCCTCAAAATTCAAGCTTAGGGTCTACCACTAACATGTGCATCTATCACATACCTCTCTAATGTCACATCAACTTACCACTACTAGGTAAAAATGTGGGGAATATAAGACCACTAAAATCTCATAGCGAGTATTCAATCAATGCATTCCCTTCCTCAGGGCTCAGTGCCACTCACATATACATTATACCTCTTAACATGACTAAGCTCATAACTCAATGAGTCTCACGAACTCTCACTTAAAAAAAACCACGGGCCTAATTTAGATCTATCACATTGAAAACACTATTTTCCCCTATTCAACATCCACACTTCACCCTCAATAGTGTGGATAGTACAACATATCGACATAAACCGCCTTCTAGTTTGAGCACACTCTATCACATTCTAACAATAACTCTTTCTCTACACCTGATCATGAAAAATCAAGGGGTATGTACTACTCTTTCATCAAAACTTATGGCAATCGACTCATCACCCTATTACTTACCTATAGATAACAGCTCTAGTCACATGTCTCAATCAGCTATCACTCTCACTATCTCATCCTTTCCTTTATAAGCTCTTCTTGGAAGCACAATCGCAATTGCGTAATGGGTAACACATGAATTAGAAGATATTTTTCATAAAGTTTAACTCTATCGCATGAATTGGAATAACAAAGAAGTGTAACAATTCCTAATGTCCTATAGCCTGTTGCCTATAAAGTGTGATGCACAACACACCCATAAATAAGACTTTACTAGACACAGCTTCATAGGCTCCCTAGGAAACTTGAACTCATGCTCTCATACCAAGTTTTTCATGCCCTGAGAGGTTACCCTAGACGTAATTGGCAGTTAGAGACTATTGCTAGTCCCCAAGCGAACCACTTGGCCTCATCACATTTGTTGATTCATGCATTCTACCGATCAGCGGAACACATAAGGAAGTAAATAGGCACATCTCATCTAATCTGAAAATAATATTATAAATGGAAAGGCTAGTAGAATACTTATAGTCCTTGACCAATTGGATTTTATGTGTACATATCTCTAGTGGGATACCAATGATATCTACAATCAATCACCTAATGGCCTTCTTGAATTGTTTAAGTACCATGAAAAGGGCATTCACCTGCTCATCACCGGAAAGGTGTTGTTGGCACCCAATCATGTATATCTCAGATGTGCTGGAAGATCCTTCAATTGTAGCACCGATGGTTCTTCTATTGATGGCTTGTCAGGTGGTGACTCTTGATTCTGTAAGTCCAGATCTAACTTTGTTTAGCAGCCTAGGGGCATAGGATACCCCCAATGCATTCATTGTCTCCTCATAGTCAGGGGTGCCATCATTATCAAAGTTCATAGTACAACTTCCAAATTATTGACACCTAGTCTCATCTTAAGTGACACTTTTGGCTCACTATCATCAACACTCTTAATAACAGATCACCCTCAAATCATCTTCTTTCGTTGCATGTTGGAAAATGTTGAACACAACCTCATCTTTTCCTAAACTGAACTTGAGTTGTCCCCTCTCATGTCCACCAAAGTATGTATGGTGGATAAGAAGGGTCTTCCCAAGTTGATTGGAAATATTAAGTCATCCTCGCAATCTAGGATGGCAAAATTTGCGGGGAATATGAATTTATCCATATTGACAAGCACATCATAAAGTATTCCCACAGGCTTTTTCACCATGCGATCAGCCATCAACAACCTCATGCTGAGTGGAGTAGGGGCTTCCTATCCTATCTTCTTGAACAAGCAAGGGGCATCAGATTTATGCTAGCACCAAGATCACACAATGCACTTGCGAACTCCACATCTCCAATGGTTCAGGGTATGATAAAGCATAAGGATTTTTTCACTTTTGAACCAAGGACCTTATAGCAATTGCACTGCAATTTTGAATCTCTTGGGAGAGCTCTTGACTCATAGTGCACTTCTTCATAACCAGCCCCTTCATGAACTTCACATACCTTGGCATCTTCTCCTATTCCTCAATGAGAGGGATATTGATGGAGAGTTGTTTCAGCATGGAGGTAAAGTGTTTGACCTTTCCCTACTTTTTTTTAATACTCTGAAGGAAGGGAGGACGATGCCTAGGAATGGCCTTCAGATTCTGTAGCACCTCTGCAGCATCACTCACCCCATCCTTGCCATGATCATCTCTAGTATCCACATCCTTGACCTCAACAGTATCCTCTCAAAGGTTTTCCTCATCAACTGGCATGGGAGGATTAGTGGCACTCTTTTCACAATGAGTAGTAACTGCCATGCACTGCCCTTCATTCTTTAGATTCTGAATTGTATTGCTAGGAGAGTGTACCCCTCTGACATTGATTTAGTTATTACTCAAGCTATTTGATAGCAAAGAACGAGATTTAATTTTCTAATTTAGGTTGGAGATCTCAAATTTCATCCTTTTGAGAGTCTCATCCTATGTCTTAGCTTTCTTCAACAAGCGGTCAAACCTCTCCTCAACTTTGGAATAACTAGTACCAGCGTTGCGGTTGTGTAATGGCACAAAAGGACAATTTTTGTAACTATCTATGTGGCCTTAATCTGCATCTCTATCCTGGCACCGATTCCTATCATAGTAACCTCCATGGTTGTCCCTGGAAACTCCATCTCGGTTAATGTTTTGACCTTGGTTTCTTTGACCTTGGCGCCAATAGTCTTAATTGGACCCTTGGCCTTTGGTTCGAAAACCCCCTGTCTGATCACAATGAAGCAAGTATAGAGGGATCACCATACATGGGTACTTGCAGAGGCTGATGAACTACTGCAATAACTCATTCCTGATTCTACTTTATCATCACCTCTATACTTATACGGACTCGGGCAAGCTCTTGCATAATATCTTCATTTATTTTAGCTTTCTCTGAACCAACACTAATAGTGCATAAATTTTTGGTATATGCTCAGTATCTTTTTCCCATGCATGATTAGTCTTAACCACTCTTTCTATCCTTTCAGCAATTCTTGCAAATGGTTAATCTAAGAACATGCCCCCCATAATGGTATCAGTACAGGATTGACTATTCTCACCCAAGGCGTGGTAGAGGATCTCAACTAAGGCATCATTAACAATTTTGTGGTCTGAGAACTCGTCAAGAACTTAGAGAACCTCTCCAATATAATATTGATCAAGTCACTAGGAAGTTTCTCAAAGTTGTTGATTTTGTCTTTAAACTTAAAGCTTCTTCGATCTTGGGAAGTACCTCTTCAAAAAGGCCTTCTGCAACTTAACCCAATTGGTGATCGAACTCTGCGAGAGCTCAAATAGCCATAGTGTTGCATTTCCTATTAGTGATAATGGGAAGGCATAAAGTCCTACAATATGCATAGACAGATTATGGGTTCCCATGACACTCTTGCAGATAAATGCCATGTTGTGTAGGTGGTATGCAGATCCTCTGATGGCAGGCTCACAAACAACCCACGGTTCTGCAGTACCTAAAGCAACCCACTCAAAACCACAAACTTTGTGTTAGCCAGTAGTGGTGGTAACATGATAGCTCCAATAAGCTCCAAAGCCATAGGGTTCAGCCAGTATTGATTCCAATAATAAGCTTCGGCGTTGAGGTTGTGCGGCTGTGGAGCAATGTCCTCAAAAGAAGATGGGTTTTCATTGTATGCATTCTCGCTTCAGCGTTGAGGTTGTGTGGCTATGGAGCAACATCCTCAAAAGAAGATGGGTTTTCATTGTATGCATTCTCATTCTCTTTCAGGTTCAGAGTTGCATTTGCCACATTGTTGGTACTATCTTGTGCCATTCTTCTCGATTTTCTCTAGATCTCTTGGTCAAATGGAGTCAAGGGTATGCCTCACCTTTGCCTATTAGGTATACACTACACATATTCCCTAAAAGAAAACAAAAATAACAAAAACCATAAAATGAGAAAAATAAGGATTAATTATCGAATTACTTGAATTTCACAAGTCTAGTTGTATTCCCTACCAACGACGCCAAAATCTTTATGTCCCCCAAGTGACACATCCTTTTTGAGGCTAAATCATTTGTCGTAACGATATAGAACCTATCCAACACTATAGTCGAACCCAAAGGAATATGGTACACTTAGAAGAATTCTATTGCAATTCGGGTTTATCAACCAACTTATCTCCCCAAAGGAGTGGGGTTAGAATAGCTAATGAAAAGTAACTCTAAACTAAGATAATTGTTTTAACCAATATGAATAGAAACTATGGTATTGTGTTCCCATGATTCCCTAACTTAGTATTACCAGATATTTGAATTCTTTCTAGTATGTAGCATGCAAAAAAGTAAGTGAAGTTCACCAAACCCTTTAGCCCACGCGAGAAGTAAATTTCACTATGTGATTTGGTCCATTCCTGCATGTGACATTGCTAACCCTTACCTACTATCCCAGTACAACCTACCCTTCACCCAGTTTTGTTGATTAGACAAGAAACATTGATAGAATCCTATTAATTAATCTCTTTTCCTATATATTACTACCTTGGTCCAATAAATAATACTAGGTGGGTTCTAATGTTGACCACTATTAGAAAACACTCAAAACAAAGAGAACTAATTAATACATGCATGCACACTTTTCAAAAATTATGATTTATCTGATTTTACCTTGTTAGTTCTTCATAGTTCCCACAAACCTATGTGTGGATTTAGCTACTCTTGATAGTATAAATGCAAGACTTATGAATCTTAATAAAATAATTGAACACGTACACAATTGAATAAAGCACAACAAAATCCAACTCTTCAATGAGAATCACAAGATTGTAGTTAGAAGATTAAATTATAGTATACAAGTATTTCTCAAACTCTCTGCTATCACTTCATTCTCTATTGTCTCTATGTTGACTCTCGCTGACTCTTTTAGAAAAATAACCTAAAAACTTATAGTGCTTAAAATACAAATTTAAAATAAAATAAGACAACTAGATCGGCAGGCTCTGCAAGGTGCTCTATGAGCCATATAGTGATTTACGGCTCATAGTCGGGCTTTCATAATCTGTTGCTTCAATTCTGGACTTGGCTTTTGTGACACCTCTGTATAGTCCAAAAAAGGTTCTATTGCTCGTAGGGGTTTCATCGGATGGAATTTCAAAAAGTCCTCATCCTCTGATCCTCATGGTACAAAACTAGGTTTATAGCTCGTAATGTCTTCTATGGCTTATATGCATGTTCATAGACCAAATTTCAAAAAATCCACCTTTTAATAGAATTGCACACAAAACCCCCTTCACAGCTCGTAGAATACTCTACGGCCCATAAAGGGTCTCGTAGATCTTCAAATTCAACAACTTCTGCATATTTTTCCCAAAAACAATGCCAACCCTGAAATCATGCAAAACAGATAAAAAAACAATAAAACCTTCTAAAATTGCTTTGAGAATACACATAATTCCAAGTTCTAAGCATCAAAAGTTTTGTATTTTAATAGCATATCAAAAAGAAACATCTGACATATAGTACACTATGAACGTCTAGTTTGTTATTTGTTGGTGCATGTTTGTCTGTTATGCAGAAATTGTATAGCTAATGAAATTACTCCAAATTTTATTGATTTTTGGTATATATACCAAACCTTTCCTTAAGAGAAAGCTTTGAGGTTTATACACACGTTGAATGAGTGTTCTTGGTAAATGCTCCGAGTAGTACACTTAGCAAAATTAGAGTTGATTTTACTTTGTGTACTTCATTGCACTTAAACGGTGCTTACATCTTGTGAATCGATTCCTATTATATAAAGTTATTCATTATTAGGAAAGATTTTTGCTCTTCATTTTTAGAGTTAGCTATGGTGAGTGTTGAAGTCTAATTAGCTAAAGTTAATTGATTTAGTGGGTAGAAGAGTACTTAGTTTTCTCATGCTAGTGGTAGCGTTATCACAATAAATGAAAAGGGATTTATACTTAGGTTCCTCGATTCCAAGAGTTTGTAATCCAAAGCTTTTCTCCCTTGAGATTAATGGAGGTGGGTTGAAATCCTATGGGTGCAGGTTGTGGTTTCATCCTCCCTTGAGCAAGAGCGTTTCCACGTAAAATAAATTGTCCTATTTTGCTTTGTTGATTTTACTGTTGTTATGATGTGGGACCTGGTCCCCTCACACTCAGTGGATGCTTACGTTCCATCAATTGGTATCAGAGTAACTACTCTTTAAATGGTTAATACCTAGAGTGGATCCTGAAGAAAAAAAAAACACCTCTACTTAGTCTAGAAGAGGGTCAGTCATTTACCAGACCCCCTCACTTTAATGGGTTGTTTTACAGTTTGTGGATGACTCGTAAGCATGCTTTTCTCATGGCTAAATATAGTGAGCTATGGGACATTAGACTTGATGATCCTTATGTTCCTACATTAGAGGTGAAAGATGGTGATATCACTATAGTAGTCCCTAGGACTAGACAATAATACAATGATTTTGGATCGAAAAAAATTGAAAAGAATTACAAGGCAAAGAAGTTGTTTGTCAGTGGTATAGACGCTAAGGGGTAAAATTAGATCTCTACTTGTGAATTAGCCATAGAGCTTTGAGATTGGTTACTCATATCTTACTAAGGCACTGAGCAAGTGAAGGAGTCTAAAGTTTATATGCTCACTACTCAGTATGAAAATTTTACCATGAAGGAAGATGATTCCATTCATGATATTTATACAAGATTCTCATCCATTATCAATGAGCTTAGATGTTTGGACGAACCTATTCACCCCAGCAAATTAGTAAGGAAGATTCATAGAATTCTTCCTAAGTCTTGGGCCAACAAAGATGATACAATCACTGAGGCCAAAGATCTAAAGGTGTTGACTATGGATACCTTGATTCTAATCTCTAATCTCATCCATTAATAGAGCAAATGATACTATTAAGAAGGACAAATCATTAGCTCTAAAGGTGGCACAACGTCAAGAATCTGATGAAGATGAAGATGAGATGGCATACCTTACAAGAAGATTTGGAAAATTGCGAGGAAGCATGGTGGTTTCAAAAAGAAGGGATATCCTAGCAGAACTGCTGCTTCCAATGATCCGTGTCATAAGTGTGGAAAACTAGGGCATTTCATTAGAGATTGTCCAATGCACAAAATAGACCACAAAGAATATGCCATGCATGGAGGCACCAAAGATAAGTCAAGAGACCCAATTATTGACAACAAAAGTAGAAAGGATGCAACAGACTATGGTATAAAGGATGCCTTGGCTATTTAAGGAAATTCCTTAAGTGGATGCCTCCCGATGTCACCCCATGCTATACCTCCTTTATAAGGTTAAAACAATTGTTATTACAATATGCAACCTAACCAAGCTTAGGTACGAACCCACAGGGAGTAGGCAAACTTAGTTTAATTTTAAGTAATATGAGTTGAAATCCTAAAACTAAGACAAGTGTGTAAAACCAGTAGGAAGAGTAACTAGGGAATTGTGTTCCCCATAATTCTCTAACTTGGTATTACCAGATAACCGTATTCCTTCCTAATATGTTGCATGCAGAATGGTAAGTTAAGTTTACCAAACCCTTTTATCCAGGCGAGAGGTAAATTTCACAACATGATTTGATCCATCCCTACAGTATGAAACTACTAAACCTTACATATTTTTCCATTAACAAGCTCCCATTGATCCAGTTTAGTTTCTTAGACAAGAAACATCAATCAAATCATATTAATTAATCTCTCTTCCTATTCATTACAACCTTGATCTAGTCAGTAACACTAGGTGAGTTCTAATGTTGGCCACCATTAGAAAGTAATAAAAAAAGAGAATTAATTAATACATGCATACACACTTTCCAAAAATTACGAATTATCCAATTTTAGCCTTGTTAGTTTTATAGTTCCCGCAAACCTAATTGTGAATTTTGGATACTCATTATCATTGTAGATGCATGAATCATGATATTGAATAGCATAATTAAGCACTTACAGGAATGATCTTAAGAACAAGAAATCCTAGATCTTAAATAAAAATCACAAAATATGAATTACGCTAAAAAATAATTGTTTCCAACTGTCTTACAATGTTTCTCATGTTCTCTACTGATTCTCTAATTGTTCTCCATCGTCCTCTACTGAAGAAACCCTAAAAGATCCATTTATTAGTGTTTAAAGTACAAAACCAAATCAATATAGGAAAACTGGGTTCGGCCAGCTCTACGACCATCTCTACGGTCCATTTAAAGTTCTATGGTCTGTAATCGGGGCTTCGTGGACTTCATCTTCAATTATGGGTTTGGCTTCTAAGAGACATATCTACAAGTTGTATAAAGACTTACTGCCCATGGAGGGTATTATGTGATGAATTTTTAGCAACTCCTCACTTTCTGATCCTCAGTATAAGAAACCATATCTATGACTCGTACTTCATTCTACGACTCTTATGCATGTTAGTAGATTGAACTTCAAAAAATCACTCGTTCACTAGAAATTTCTACTATTACACCCCAAAATTCCATGTTTTTATATTTCCATATTTCAAGCCTCATTTGTGTAGGTGGGGAGTGTATTACGGTCATGGGAGACTTCAAGTACTTAGACGAGTTCAAGACTTCCCTATGAGTTGATTCTTGGGTTGGTTTATGCAAGGTCAACTTTAAACGAGTATAACTTTTAGCACACTTAGAGCTAGACTACCGATGACATGTCAAATAAAAGCCTTTTGAGTATGCTTTCCAACACACTTATGGCATTTCTAGTTCAGATGAAGGAGTTATGCCCGTTTTCATGAGACCCTCCCATGTAGTGAAACCACACGGGAACCTTGGGGAAGTAGGGCTTTGGACTGGGTGTATGGGCTACTTTGAGTTGGAAAAGATCATTTTTGGTCTAAGGCATGTGACACGGCCAGTGGCACATGCCTTGTGGCTTGCCATTGACTGTGTGGCTAGCTGCGGGATGTGTGCAAGTGAAGCTTAGTTAGCATGAAGGAGTTTTCTGCCAAGTGTTGTGATACGGCCACCCACACGGGCCATGGCATGTCTCACGAGTCATAGATCTTGGCGTGGTGGTTTGGCAACATTTGTTTTTCTTCAATTATGGTTCCACAGACCTCTACATAGACTGTGTAGCATCACGTGACCCATGGAGGTCCCTATTTGGGTGACGAGACGTGAATTTTTCTAAGTGTTCCAACTTCCAATTTATTATAAAGAATCACCTCACGAGCACAGCACACGGCCCATGGAGTGCCACATGACCTGTGAGGCCTTTAGTGGGGCATCAATTTGCCAATTTTCCATCCATTCACTAATGGCATTTTCATGAATTTAATCTATTCTAATGACCCTTTTAGACTTCCTATGCTATCTTAACCTCCCCAAAAAGCCTAAACCCTATTCAGAAGGATCAAAGTCATTACTATCATCCCAAATACACTCTCAAATTCTTTCAGTAGCCTCCATCAAAACCCTCAATAGAAATTCAAGGGAGCTCAAGAGCAAGCTTTAGACTCCAAGAGCTCCTTCTAAGCTTCAATTCTTTCTCAACCCAATTCCAAGAAACTCAAGGTCTAAGGTTTGTGGGTTTCAACCATTGAGCCCTTTCACCCATGGTTCCCAATCTTCGTTTTCCATGAAAATTACATGTTCCCAATTTCTGTTGCTTATAGGTATTATTCATTAATGATTATGATCATATACTATATTGGGTTTCATGAAAGTGTGATTAAAAACACATGTTTACTCATTTTAAGTCTATACCATGAGATGATTTGCTTATTATGATTATGCATGTTTTAAGCTATAGAACTATGATCTCTCTTGATATTTGATAGGGGTTTTCAACGTATTTCACATAAGGAATTTACCAAGTATTAGTGGGTTGATTTATATTAGAATTTCTCATATGATTTCACTCATGAATTGCATAGTTTATTCGAGTATAACACACCTGCCAAGTGTTTGATAAAATATCCGGTTATGGATTCTTAAGTCATTGAAGGACTAATACATGTCTTATTAGTTAAATGACTTTATGATAATGAAATGAATGTTTATATGAGTTTTTTCCATGAAAAGTACTTATAGTATTGTAAGTTGACCATGCCTAGTCTAGGAGGTGATGCCTTAATCACCAAGGGTAGTAAGGTGAGACAACCATAAATCAATTGAGGGGTTGATACCTTAATCACCATGGATGATAGGGTAAGACAACCATCAACCAGTTAATGAGTTGATACCTTGACCACTATGTTGGAGGGTGCGATGTCAACCAATTTGGGGGTTGATACCTCAATCACCATGGATGGTAGGGTGTGACAAGTATCAAGAGGTCTCCTATTACATATGTAATATGTTCTACATAAGCATGTTTTATTTCAAGCATCATTCATTCATGTCATATCGTTATCATTCTATCAATTGCTTATGATATTGCATTTTGCCTATATTGCATATGTTTTGATGCATTGCATCCTACAAACATAGAAAATTCATATTTACTAACGCATGCCTACATGATGTTACCATGTAGGAACCAGAGACCCACTTGATCATCCACTACCTCCACGTGGCTAGCATGATTTCTCTCAAAGCAAGTTGGTTAGTCCTCAACTCCGAGGACATACTTCTCTTGATTTATTCTATGTATTGAGTCTTATTATATTGGAAACGTATTGCTATGAAGGTGAGCCCGGAGATTGTCTTAGCCCCCGCTCATATCTATGTAGTAGAGGTGTTGTTAGAACCTTATACTATGTTAATGTTACACTATTGGCTACTGATGTTTCTTGGTATTAAAGTTGTCCCTTAGACCTGTTTATCCCTATTTAATATCTTTTATTATTTTTTATTTCTTCGATGGCCAAGGATGTCTAATGATATGTTAGGAGAATTGTTTGGGGTCCCTTTGGGTTCCTCATTTGTCGTGTCACATCTAGGCTCTATGTATGGGTCGTGACAAACTTGACATCAGAACACTAGGTTGTTAATGATCGTCGGCATCCAACACACCGCAATTATTAGAGTCTTGTTCATGGTTGTGAAGTGCACCACAACTATGAGCAAGGGGTTATGAGGCATTCTAGGAAATGTTCCCCTTCTTGTAACTCTTTGTCGTGCTATAGAAGTAAGATAAGGTTTCCCCTCTAACGAATGTTCTTTGCCATGTTAGATCATGCCTAATCCTAGAGGAAGAATGAAGGGTTCTGGGATGATATTGGCACGTTAGCTCAAGCCATGACCAGTTAAATCAACCAAGGGGCCCAAGCCCCTCATGCTCCTACTCCGGCATCTAGGGTAAAGGATTTAATGAGGATGAACCCACCAGAGTTCAACGGGTCTAAAATTGATGAGGACCCTCAAGAATTTATTGATGAAGTGTACAAAGTGTTATCTATTATGGGTGTGAGGTCGGAAGAGAAGGCGGAGTTGGCGGCTTACCAACTCTAGGGGTGTCCCAAATATGGTATTTTCAATGGAAGGGGGAGAAGGAGAACAACAATGTGATCCTTTGAGAGGAGTTTAGGGAAGCATTTCTCAACTGGTTCTTCCCTCTTGAGCTAAGGGAGACCAAAATGATGGAGTTCGTGAATTTGAAGAAATGGTAAATGCGTGTGAGGGAGTATGCCTTCAAGTTCAACCAACTCTCCCAATATGACCCCAAATTGGTGCCCGAGCCAAGGTTTAGAATGAATAAGTTTGTGATGGGTGTATCCAATTTTGTGAATGAAGAATGTCGGGCTGCTACGTTGATAGGTGACATGCACTTGTCCTACCTCATGACTTGTGCCAAACAATTGGAGGGGAAAATGAGAAAGAGAAGGGGTAAAGAGGCCAAGAGGGCCCATTGTGAAAGAAAGTTCCAAAGTTCCAACGGTGGTGGTGGTGTGGTGCCTTATGCTAGGTGTCTAAGATGTGATAGATGTCATGATGGCCCATGCTTGAAGGATACTAGTGCTTGTTATGTTTATGGGGAGATGGTTCACAAAATAATAGATTATCCTCATAAACGCAACAAGGGTAAAGTTAGTGATGTTGATCTAGGGGGTGCTCAAAGACATAATCGATTCTATGCTCTTCAAAGGAGGCAAGGATGAGATGAGGTGTCTGATGATGCTACTGGTATGTTAATGGTTTTATATTTGATGTGCATGCTTTGATAGTTCTGGGAGTCTCTATTTCTTTCATTGTTCCTTTGTGCTAAAAAGTTTCATGTGTATGTCCCGAATGGTTATGTGAGTCTTTTGATGTCTCCCCCCCTCCCCATTAATGAGTCTATGATGGCTAGAAAGACTATAGGAGGATTTCCCCATGCCATTATTTCATAAAGCATTTTTTTGTGATGTTGTTGAACTTGGCAAGGTAGATTTGAGGTTATCCTTAAGGTGGTTGGGTTACATGCATATCATTCTTCCATTGGTTGTAGAACTCATAACATTAATTTTCAATTTCCTAAGGAGTTTGTACTTGAGTGGGAAGGTTGTAAAGTGGTAATTATGGGTAGATTCATTTCTTGTCTTAGGCCTAAATTGATCTTTGAAGGTTGCATTTATCATCTCATAAGGGTTAGGGATATTGAGTCTAAAAGTCTTTCTATTGAATCAGTTCTAGTAGGATATAAGTGCCTTGGTGTCCATTCCGATATTTTGAATTGGTGGTAATGTCTTTTGCTTGACCTATGCCCCGGCTACATTTATGGATCTCATGAATAGGGTCTTTAAACCCTACCTCGATATATGTAGGGTAGTTGGTGGTTGATATGTTGATTTATTTCTGGAATGAAGAAGGTCTTGTGAGTCATTCAAGGGTAATGTTGCAAGGCTTGAGGGATGAGAGGTTGTCTTTAGTTATGGTAAGTGTGGGCCTTGAGTAACAAAAGGGCAGTTAAGGAAGTACACTAGTTGACTAGGTTAGGAATAAGGTTGGGTGAAGTAGAGAATGGGGATTTACTCCCAAGGTGGGATGGTGGCTTTAGCTGCCAAGGTGGGCTACGTGTGTATATGGTTGACAATTAAGCTCAAGGTGTAAAGGTCCTTACAGGGAGTTGAGGAGAATTGGTAAGGTGGCCTACGAATTGGAGTTGCCTATGGAAGGATGAGGAGATGTGTTGGTGACTCAAGTGCTATAGAAAACTTTGAGATCGTGAGTGTTGTGGTGGTTGGGTTGGCTTAGGAGAAGGTCCCAATGGATATATTGGATGGATAGGTGGGAAAGTTGCTTAATAAGGATGTAGTACTCGTCAAGGTCCTTTTGGAGAATCTTCAAGTTTAAAGTGCCACATGGGAAGCCGAGGCGGACATGCAAAATCGATATTCATATATCTTCCACTCTCTCAAGCCTAAGGTACTAAATTAAGTCCCCCTATATGATTTCAGGTCTCAGGTTTTGGCCCCTATGTCATTGCATGCATCCGTGTTCAAATTGACAAGTTATGGTGATTTTTGATGTTCATCTTGGGATTTTTTTGATAATCATGTTTAAGTGCATTTGTTGCATCCATGTTGGGCCAAAATCTTCATAATTACTTTCCTTCTGTACGTCCCTTTGACATTTGGGGATGAATGTTCCCAAGTGGGCAATATTGTGACACTCCGTAATTCCATGCTCTTATGTATCCATGTTTCGAGCCTTGTTTATATAGGTAGGGAGTGAATTAGGGTCGTGGGAGACTTCTAGTACTTAGATGAGTTCAAGATTTCCCAATGAGTTGAGTTTTCGGCATTGGTTTATGCAAGGCTTAACCTTAAATGAGTATAACTTTTAGCACACTTTGAATTGGAAGACCTATAAGATGTCAAATGAAATTCCTTTTGAGTTATCTTTCCAACGCACTTGGTATCACCTCTTTTCGAGTTCGGATGAAGGAGTTATGACTATTTTCATGAGACCCTCCCTTGCAGTGAAACCACACAGGCACCTTGAGGGCACTGGCGCTTTGGATGGGCCCTCTGTGCTGCCTTGAGCTGGAGAAGACCATTTTTGGCCTAAGGTATGTGACACAACCAGTGGCTCGGGCCGTTTAGCTTTCCACTGACCGTATGGCTAGCCGTAGGGTGTGTGCAAGTGAAGCTTAGTGAGCATGAAGGAGCTTTCGGACAAGTTTTGTGCCATGGCCATCCACATGGGCTATGGCATGTCTCACGAGTCATGGTCCTTGGCATGGGGATCTAGCAACATGTTTTTTCACCAAGTGTTATTCCACGGACCTCTACACGGGCTGTGTAGCTTCACATGGCCCCTGGAGGTCCCCGTTTGGGTGACGAGATGTGAATTTTTCTAAGTATTCCAACTTCCAATTTATTACAAAGAATCACCTCACGAGCACACAACACAGCACATGGAGTGCCACACGTCCCGTGAAACCTTCAGTGGGGAATCACTTTTCCAATTTTTCCATCCGTTCACTAATGGTATTTTCGTGAATATAATTTATTCTAATGACCCTTTTAGACTTCCAATGGTATCTTAACCTTCCCAAAAGACCTAAACCCTATTCAAAAGTATCAAAGTCATTACTCTCATCTAAAATACACTCTTAAATTCTCTCAAGAGCCTCCATCAAGACCCGCAATAGAAATTCAAGGGAACTCAAGAGAAAACTTTGGACTCCAAGACCTCCTTCCAAGCTTCAAATCTTTCTCAACGCAATTCCAAGAAACTCAAGGTCTAAGGTTTGTGGTTTCAACCATTGGGCCCTTTCACCCATGGTGCCCGATCTTCCTTTTCTATGAAAATTACATATTCCCAAGTTTTCTTGCTTATGAGTATCATTCATTAGTGATTACAATCATATACTATATTGGGATTTCATGAAAGTGTGATTAAAAACACATGTTACTCATTTTAAGTCTATACCATAAGATGATTTGCCTATTATGATTAAGCATGTTTTAAGCGATAGAACTATGACCTCTCTTGATATTTGATGGGGGTTTTTAATGTATTTAACATGAGGGTTTTACCAAGTATTGGTGGGTCAATTTACATTAGAATTTTTCACATGATTTCACTCTTGAATTGCATGGTTTTGTGCAGATTGAAGAAAGCCCTATATGGATTGAAGCAATCCCCGAGGGCATGGTTTGAGAAGTTCAGTAAGGCCATAGTTTCATTTGGCTACAAAAGATATGCTTTTGATCACACACATTTCGTAATAAAGGGTGCGAAAGTGAGCTGGATCATAGTAAATGTTTATAATTTGTGGTCACTAGTGATGATGTTGATGAGATTGCAAGATTGAAGGCTTACCTAAGCCGCACCTTTGATATAAACTTGGTATGCTAAGGTACTTCTTGGACACAGAGGTTTTCGAGATCTATAAGAAGTAGAGCCATCTCTCATATTATGTCCTTAATTTGAAGAAAACTGGGATGTTCGGTTGCAAGGCCGCAATTAGTCCAATAGAAGAAAATCATAAGTTTGAACAAAAGATAAAATAACCCTCGGATGATACAGGCATCAGAGGATTGTGCGAAACCCATCAAGTCTTTAATAAAATGTCCAGTTATGGATTCTTGATTCATTAAAGGTATAATGCATATCTTATGAGTTAAGTGACATTATGATGATGAAAGGAATGTTTATACGAGTTGTTTCCACGAAAAGTACTTATAGTATTGTAAGTCACCCATGCCTAGTTCAGAAGGTGATGCTTCAATCACCAAGGATGGTAGGATGAGACAACCATTAATCAATTGAGGGGATGATACCTTAAACATCATAGATGGTAGGGTGAGACAACAATCAACCAGTTAAGGGGTTTGATACCTTGACCACTATGATGGAGGGTGTGATGTCCATCAACCGTGTTAAGGGGTTGATACCATGACCACTATAACAGAGGGTATGATGTCCATCAACCATGTTAAGGGGTTGATACCTTGACCACTATGATGGAGGGTGTAATGTCCATTAACCAATTTTGGGGTTGATACCTCAATCACCATGGATGGTAGGGTGTGACAACTATCAAGAGGTATCTTATTACACACGTAATATATTTTACATAAGCATGGTTTACTTCAAGCATCATTCATACATGTCATATCGTTATCATTCTATCCATTGCTTACGATATTGCATTTTGCCTATGTTTCCTACGTTTTGATGCATTGCATCCTACAAACTTAGTACATTCATATGTACTAATGCATACTCTATGCCTAAATGATGTTACCATGTAGGAACCGAAGCCCCACTTGATCATCGACCTCCTCCACGTGGCTAGTATGATTTCTCTCAAAAGCAAGTTGGTTACTCCTCAACTCCGTGGACATACTTCTCTTGATTTATGCTATGTATTGACTCTTCTTATGTTGGAAACTTATGGCTATGAGGGTAAGCCCAGAGAATTTCTTAGCCCTTGCTCTTATCTATATAGTAGAGGTGTTGATGGAACCTTCTGATATGATAATGTTACACTATTGGATAGTGATGTTTCTATTGTATCAAAGTTGTCCTTTAGCCCTGTTTATCCCTATTTAATATCATTTATTTTTGTTTATTGCTTCTACATCCAAGGATGTGTAATGATATCTTAGGAGGCTTGCTTAGGGTCCCTTCGGGTTTCCCATTCGCCATGTGAAGTCTAGGCCCTAGGTCCGGGCCTTAACAGCTATTAGACCAACTCTATAGCCCTGGCAAACTTCTATGGCTCATAAAGGGTGTCGTAGAATAGCAAAAACTTTTAACGTTGTACATTTCGCCCAAAATCGTGCCGAACTCTGTATCCTGCAAAACAAACATAAAAACACATTAAATCTACGTACATCACTTTGGGAACACACAAAATTCCAAGTTTTAAGCATCAGAAGTGTTGTATTTTGATAGTATATTAAAACCTTCAATTTAAAATTGTTGTTTGTCGTTAAACGATGGACTCAATCTACATAAGCTGTACAATAATACATAGACCTCAATCTAATAGAACATATCACCTCAAACTCAAGCATAGATACCCACACCATTCATAAATGCATATCGAATAGCTATCAAGCAAACCAATGTAGATCAATACATGCGAAAGTGTAACTATGACAAGTAAGGTAATCAACGATAAGCAACAATCACTGAATTAGTCCAATATCAACACTTCAATGCAAGTTCCCTCATAGAAAGAAGTGTGATATCCAACTTATGATGGTATTTTCAGATTCAATGCTTTGGACTGCACAAAATCACTCTCTCTCACAAAAGATATTCAAATACCATTCGTAATACCATATATTTGCCCCTATACTCATGACTACGACCTTTGACTACTTGGACTAGGATCAGTATATGACTTTATTGGCTTGTCACGTAGGCTCAGGAAACTTTGGTATGATGTTTTGGCAACATAATGACTAAAGGCCTTCTTTGACTGCATTTTTCTACACTTTTGCCTTGCCAACATTGTAAATTTTCACTTTATTCTCCCTTTCTCCTATTTAAAGCTTATATTGGTGCCTTATTCTAACTTTTTTAGCTTTTTGTCTTTTGTTTTCACATCATTTTTTGTTATAGGTCATTGATTAGGGATCTACTCATTTTTCTTTCACCTAGAGTACATTTTCACCCCTTTTTCCATGTATCACTAGATTCCACCCCATTTGATGTAATCACCTTTACACCAGCCACCCTCAACTTAGGCTTTTGGCTTGTGTCGGGGTGCACAATATCCAACCTATGAACCAGGGCCACTTTTGGTAGCCACAATTTAAGCTCTTTGACTTAGTCAAGGAGCACAATATTCAAGGAAGGACCAGGGCCAATTTTAGGATTTTACATTTGACAAGGCTAGATAACTTAGGTTTTTTACAGAAAAAAAAAAGGTACATGCAAGGCTCAAATACTAGGATCAAGGGACATTTTACACATTTCGTTGCTTATTTAGGCTAAGTGGACTAATATGAAAAACGACCTAAGATCTTTTCCTAACCAACAAACTATAGTCTAAGTAAGAGTAACAAGACAAGTTCTGAACTAAAACACAGTATAAGAATTTAGCAAAGAACGCTCACACACATGACACTAATTACACTATTAACATAGACTCTCATATCATGCTTTTTATCATAATTTAACCTCAGTTATCAATATAAACACTGTCAAACAATCAAAGATACATAGTTGCTATCGTGAATAATAAAATAATCAGGTGGATATCATTTTTTACATAAGAACTAATATATGCCATAGACTTTAGTACTATATGCTACTAATACTAGCTGCACATCCAAAACATTCCGATTCAACAAAAAGTAAATATCCTTTGGGGAAAAGAACGCAGGCAAGAAATCCCTCGAATTTAAAATTTGGGATAGTCAAAGTCCAAGGTTACTTAGACTTCACTGACACCTATGAATATCTACAACCCATCAAAAAATCTTTGCATTGTCCTCAATGCACAAAATATAACAATAAAGCATAGAGGTCCAAAATTTATACCTAGGCATCTAAGCATCTATCGTTGGCTTAGTCTGACCACCCTCAATCTGCCTGGTGGTCTCCTCAGTGATAGGAACATGTCTGGAGGATCCAACATCCCTCACTCTCTCTAGCTCTCGAGCTTGCTGCATCTCTTCATCCTGCATCAAGCATACCCTGGCGAGCTCAAGTTACTGCTCCTTTGTAAACCTGCCTCTAGTCTCATTGTATCAGGATCATCAATACGAGGCCTCTTCCTGATAGAAGGGTATGGTGCCCCATCAGGCACAAATAAATCTATCATCGCCTCTGTGGGATCTGCCGGTGGTAGCACGACCAGTGCTGCTGGTGCTACTGTCATCTCACCAGGAGCTGCTCGATCTCCATTTGAATGGTCATCAAGTCTAAGGTATTGCTGAGCTGAAGCTCTATTGTAGTCGTTGCTCAAAGACATCAATGTGGTTGTACATGGGTGTAATTCTCTCCTAAATAGCAACCAACACGAATGTCATGATCCAAACTAGGGCCTAGATAAGACACACGCAAGGGGAACCTGAAGGAACCCCAAGCAAGCCTCTTAATATATCATTACACATCCTTCATCACGAAAGAAACTAAACAAAAATAAAAGAATAGAAATAAGGGCTTAGGAACTAAGGGAAAACTATCACTTCATGAAATATCAAGAGAGTCGAAGAGAGAATCAAGTTTATAGCATCATTACATACTTGTCCAACAACACCTCTAAACATAGAACTTAGCAAGGGCCAAGATAAGCAACCGGCTCACCCACATAATAATGACAATAAGTAATCCAAATATACAAGAAATAGTCTAAACATAAGTAGAAGAGAAGATAGATATTGTCCCCGGACTTGAAGACTCACCAAAAGATAACTTGAACAATCTGTCTAGCCATGAGGGGGAGAATCAATGGGAACTCCGCTTCCTACATGGTAATATCATCTAGGCATAGAGTATTAATTAGTACATTTGAATTTACTCAGTATGTAGGATGCAATGCAACAATAGATAAGCAACATAAAAGAAATGCATAACATAGGCAATGAATAAGCATATAGCAATATGGCGTGCATGGAAGATGCTTGAAGTAAATCATGCGTACATATAACATAATACATGTGCAAGAAGATAACATTATCATTTTATTGGTGGATCTCCTAACCCTACCACCCATGGTGATTGAGGTACAAAACCCTCAATTGTTTATAGAATGTACCAGCCCTATCTAGGTGATTAAAGTAACAACCCTTTAATTCGGTTAATGAGGCACCAACCCCTCAACTCGATTAATGAGGTACCAACCCCTCAATTTGGTTAATGAGGTACCGACCCTTTAATTCGGTTAATGAGGTACCAACCCCTCAATTCGGTAAATGAGGTATCCACCCCTCAATTTAGTTAACTTCTATCACAATAGGTACTTTCAACGAAATCAGCACATGAATACCATACTTTCATCATCATAAAGTCATTCTACTCATATGCTATGCTCTAGACCTTCAACAAATCAAGTTACATAATTCGGACATTTTATCAAACAGTTAGGGGGTGTGCAATGCTAGTGTAAAACCATGCAATTAATGATTAAAATCATGCAAGAAATCTTGAAGTAAATTATCCCACTAATACTTGGCAATACCATCTTTCAAAATACATTAAAATCCCTCATCAAATCACAAGAAAGATCACGGTTCTAAAACTTAAAACATACAAAATCATAATACGTAAATCATCTCATGGCGTAGACTTAAAAGTGAGTAATTATTTATCTTCAAAAAAACTTTCATAAAATCCTAATGTAGTATATGATCATAATCTCTAGTGAATAATACCCATAAGGAAAACAACTTGGAAATATGTAATTTTCATAGAAATGGAAGATTAGGATTCATGGGTGAAAGGCACCCATGAATGAAACCCACATACCTTAGACCTTGAATTTTTTGAAAGTGAGTTGTGAAAGACTTGAAGTTTGGAAGTGGGTCTTGGAATCCAAACCCTACTCTTGAGTTTCCTTGAATTTGTATTGGTGTTTTGATGGAGGCTCTTGAGAGAATTTGAGATTGTATTCCAATTGGAAGGAGTGAATTTGATCTTTAAGAATAGGGTTAGGTCTTTAGGAAGTGTTAAGATAGCATAGGGATACCCAAAAGACTAATATAAATGTCTATATTTACAGAATGCCATTAACAAGGCGAAATTTGGCAAAACCCCATATATACCCCTACACATACGAGTTCTATGAAAACAGGCATAACTTATTCATCCAAATTCTAAATAAGGTGAAACCAAGTGCACTGGAAAGCTAACTGAAATAGCTTTGATTTGGTAGGTCGTGGTCCATCTAGTTCTTTGTGTGGTAAGAGATATGCTCCTTTAAAATTAACCCTCCTACCGGTACTTGTGCAAATCTTAGCCAACGAAAAATCCTTTGAACTAGGCTTGATGTAGGGGACCCATGATGGTCATAAGTAACATAAAATAAGCATTACTTATATTTTAACGAGATCTTGAAACTTGAGTGAGTTACTTGAGATCCGAAAGTGAGTTTGGCACACTTGAATTGGGTGAAATATTTGTCTAAGTATTTGAGAGAGTATTGGGGAATGTCTTGTATGATATAAAAGTGAAATATGGCTAAGTATAGGTATTTTCATGTATGGGAAGGCTTAGTCCCAAGACCCAAAATCTTTGGACTAGAATACTAAACTAGGTACAAAACTACACTATGGCGTGCCCCTGGCACGTCGCGCCTGGGGCGCGAATCTTCACTGTATTTTGCCAACTTTGAAATTTTGGATTTTGCTACGATTGCTCTAAAATTCGTGTTAGACTCATTTCCCATTCAATTTTACTCTCTTAACAAGAATATGAAGTCGGATTTTCATATCATACATGGATTTTGAGATATATGAAAATTATGATTCTAGGCACTTTCAAGTCACATTCATGGGCTTTTTTTTTGGAGTCGTTTCAATATCTCCCCCATGGGAAAATTCGTCCCCTTATGTCAAAGACACATATATAAGAAGAGTAATCATGAAGAAATTATCCCCAACAAGAATGCAATAATGCACCTAGACACATTATCAAAATTTCAACGTAAGTGTAAAGAAATAATCATGAACATGTCAATATAAACGTAAATGCATTCAAATGACATAGGGGCTGAAAAATAAGACTTGGAACCATAAAAGAAAAGACTTGACATGTTATCACAAGCTTGAATAGAATGAAAGAGGTACTGATATTGCTTTTCCATGGCAACTCCGGCTCCTCGAATGACACTTCCAACTTAAAGATTCTCCCAATGGCCTTGATGAACACTACACCCTCACAAATCAACCTTTACTCATATCCACCCAACTTTTCCATCGAACCTTCTCATAAGTCAACTCATCCTCCACAACATCCACAACCTCAAAGAGTCCTATAACACTTGAATCACCAACATATCTCCTCAACCTAGATGTATGAAGAATTGGATGAGCCCTATCCATATCTATAGGCAACTCCAACTCGTATGCAGCCTTACTAATCCCCTTCAACACTCTATAAGGACTCACTAACCTCCCACTTCAAACCATCCAACCTGGGACATATAACGCCTACCATAGGGAGTCTTAAAAGTAGCCATACTAATGCTAGAATGATAGCCAGTCTCATTAAGAACCCTCTTTATCAAGTCATCAACACTAGGCACACACAACCTACCTAGGTACCTAAGGGTACCATCTCCCTCTTGGAATAAAACGTCCACCTAGCTAATGCTCACTGAAGCCTTCAATTCTAACAAGGAGGGATCAAGATCTTGCTTTTGTTTTACCTCATCAACCACGAAAGACTTTGAACCATCAAAACCACAATGCCACCATTATCAACCTCTTCCAACCTAACCCTTAACCTAGCCAACCGTTGGACCTCCCTAGTCACCTCTTTGCTACCACTATCAATATGAATTAGGCTACCCATGGACACCCTACTCAAAGCACCGACCATAACATTAGTCTTACCGGGATGATAATCCACACCCATATCATAATCCTTAAGAAGTTCTAACCACCTTCTTTGTTCAATCTAAGGTCCTTTGGGCGAACACATATTGGAAATTCTTGTGATTGGTAACCACTTCAACATGCACCCTAAGCAAATAACGATGCCAAATTCTTAAACCAATACCATGACGGGCATTTCAAGGTCATAGGTAGAACAATCCTTCTCATGCATCTTAAGTGGTCTAAAAGCATACGCTACCACCTTACTATTCTGTATCAAAGCACTCCCAAACCAATTCATGAGGCACCAGAATACACAACAACCCTTCTGATAGTAACCCGCTATCCCCAAGAAACTTCTAGTGTCCGAGGGAGTCAAAGGTCTAGGCTAATTTCTAATCACATCAGTCTCCTTATGATCAACCTTAATGCCATCCCCTGACACCACATAACCTAGAAAGGTAAACTCCTTCAACCAAAATTCACACTTCTCATACTTAGCATACAACTTCTCTTTCCCCAAGATTTGCAACACTACCCCCAAATGGTTCTCAAGCTCCAAATAAATCAATACTTCATCACTAGAGACCTCCATAAACATAACATGTTAGGGATTAAAGACCATATTCATGATACCTATAGAATTACTAGTGCATAAGTCAAACCAAAAGACACTACCCCAAATTCAAAATATCGGAAAGCACATTCACTAACTCATTTATCACCGGAAACAACTCAATAGAAATAACATAGGTTCAACACCCCTAACTCTTACAAGATGGTACATGCAATCCTTAGAGATCAATTGTACCTTAAGACAACAAATAGACTTACCCTTCCAAATCCACCTTACAAGCCCCCACTCAAGGACGGATTTATTAGGAAATTGGAATCTAACTCTTCCCCTACAATCAAAGGTGACACAACATCTATGCAACTAATCTATTCCAAGTATAGCATCAAAATCTACCACATCAAGCCGAACAAGTCACAAGGCAAGACCTAATGCAATATGAACATAGAACATTACCTATGACTTTCTAACAACAACAAACTCAACAAAGGGGTAGACTCCAAATGTTCACACAACAACTCGAAGCACACTTAAAGCCCACTAATACCAAGAAAGAATCATGAAAGAAATAGTGGCACTCAGACCCATAAATGCAAATACATCAAAGCCAAAGGAAATTTCAACATACCGATAGCAATATCGGACGCCTCAATCCCTTCTTGGCTCCCTTAAAAAGTACAAAATTTAGTGTGCCATGGGACACCACCTCGATGACCTTCACCTCTACCGTTGGGTTGACCATAAGGACAACCTCTAACCTTGTGCCCAAATCCACTACAACAGAAGCAAGAACTAGATTTCTTCAAACATGGGCTACCATTGTCTTTTTCACACTTTTAGCACCTAGCTTTGCCACCCCATCATCACCTCATCTACCCTTATTGCATTTACCAAGGCAATCCCTTACCTTGTAACCCATGTCCCCACACCAATAACAAGCATTAGTACCCTTTAAGCACGGGCCATCATAGCCTCTACCACATCTTGGGCACCTAACATAAGGTACCACACCACCACCACCTTTGGAACTTACCCCTAACACGGGCCCTCTTGCCCTCACTACTCCTCCTCTTACTATTTGAAGTCTCGGGGGAACTCATTTGTCGATTCAGTTGGGTTGTCAATTTTGTCACCACTTTGGTCGATACTCATAGAGCATTGCGAACCTCCGCATTCGATATATCATTGTCCTGAGTAGCTTAAGACTATTCTGAAATGCAAAGATTAAATTAAGAAATAATAATATCGTGCAAGAAATCTTGAAGTAAATCAACCCACCAACCCTTTGTAGTAGCATCTTGCAAAATACATTGAAATCGCTCATCAATGCTATTCATAAATCTTATATTCGTAGCTCAAAAAATGCATAAGCAGTCACACTTTTACAAAATCACAACATAGTTTATAGTCAAATTCATAAATAGAAGACCCATAAGTAAAGTAAACTTAGAAAATGTAGTTTAGGTAAAAAGGAAGGGGACTTAACTTTATCACACGACATTGACCAAGAAGTAGGGAATCATTTCCTAAAATGCCTCATAGCATCCCATTCATAGTCATGGCGTACTTCACAACCATGAATAGGACTCTAATCGATGTGATGAGTTGGACTCCAAGGACCTTTAACAACCTAGTGCTCTCATACCAAATAGATGTGACTCGATACAAGGGGAATCCGAAGGAACCCCAAGTAAGCCTCTTAATATATCATTACACATCCTTGGTCATGGAACCAACTAAACAAAAATAAAAGAGAAGAAATAAGGGCATAGGGACTAAGGGAAAACCTTCACTTCATAAAACATCAAGAGAGGAAAAGAGAGAATCAAGGTTATAGCATCATTACATACTTGTCCAACGACACCACTAAACATAGAACTTAGCAGGGGCTTAGACAAGTAACCAGAGTCAACGTAATCATAATGACAACAAGTAATCCAAATATATAAGATATAGTCTAAACATAAGTATAAGAGAAGATAGATATTATTCCTAGACTTGAGAATTCACCAAAAGTTAACTTGGACAATCCGTCAAGCCACGACGGGGAGAATCAATGGGAACTCCGCTTCCTACATGGTAATATCATGCAGGTATACAATATGCATTAGTATATTTGAATGTACTAAGTATGTAGGATGCAATGCAACAATAGATAAGCAACATAATCAAAATGCATAACATAGGCAATGAATTAGCATATAGCAATATGGCATGCATGGAGGATGCTTGAAGTAAATCATACTTACATATAACATAATACATGTGCAACAAGAGACCATTAACATTTGATTGGTGGATCATCTCACCCTACCACCCATAGTGATTCAGGTGCAAACCCCTTAATTGGTTATTGGATGTACCACCCCTTATCTAGGTGATTGAAGTACCAACCTCTCAATTCGGTCAATGACGTACCAACCCCTCAATTTGGTTAATGAGGTACCAACCCCTCAATTTGGTTAATGAGGTACAGACCCCTCAGTTTGGTTAATGAGGTATTGACCCCCTAATTCGGTTAACGAGGTATCAACCCATCAATTTTAGTTGATGAGGTATCAACCTCTCAATTTGTTTAACTTCTATCACTATAGATACTATCCATGAAATCAACACAAGAATGTCATACTTTCATTATCATAAAGTCATTCAACTCATATACTATGCTCTAGACCTTCAACAACTCAGGATACATAATCCAAACATTTTATTAAATATTTGGCGGGTGTGTAATGCTAGTCTAAACCTATGCAATTAAAGAGTGAAATCATACGTGAAATCCTTAAGTAAAATAGTCCACGAATACTCGGTAATACCATCTTGCGAAATACATTAAAACCCCTCATCGAATCCTAAGAGAGATCATGGTTCTAAACCTTAAAACATACATAATCATAATTGATAAATCATCTCATGGTGTAGACTTAAAAATGAGTAATCATGCATTTTCAATCAAACTTTCGTAAGATACTAATGTAGAATATGATCATAATCTCTAATGAATAATACCCATAAGCAACACAACTTAGAAACAAGTAATTTTCATAGAAATGGAAGATTGAGCTTTATGGGTGAAAGGTACCCATGAATGAAACTCACATACCTTAGACCATGAATTTCTTGAAATTGAGTTGTGAAAGACTTGAAGTTTGGAACTAGGCCTTGGAATCCAAAGCTTATTCTTGAGTTTCCTTGAATTTGTATTAGGGTTTTGATGGAGGCTATTGAGAGAATTTTAGAGTGTATTCCAATTGGGAGGAGTGGATTTGATCTTTAGGAATAGGGTTTAGGTCTCTAGGAAGTGTTAAGATAGCATAAGAATCACCAAAACACCAATAGAAATGGCTAAATTTATGAAATGTCATCAATAAGGCGAAATTTGGCAAAAATCCCCGTATGCACATATGAGTTCTACGAAAACGGGCATAACTTCTTCATGCAAACTCTAAATAAGGTGAAACTAAGTGCATTGGAAAGCTAATCAAAAAGATTTGATTTGGTAGGTTGTGGGCTACCCAGTTCTATATTCTAAGATATATTCCCCTTTAAAGTTGACCTTCCTACCAATACTTGTGCAAAACTTAGCCAATGAAAAATCTTTTGAACTAGGCTTGATGTAGGGGATCTATGATGGTCTTAAATGACATAAATAAGATTAACATAAATTTTAATGAGAGATTGCAACTTGTATAAGTTTCTTGCGATCCAGAAGTGAGTTTGCGACACTTAAATTGGTGAAATATTTTATTTAAGAGTTTGAGAGAGTATTGGGGAATATCTTGTATGATATGAAAGTGAAATATGGCTAAGTGTAGGCATTATAATGTACGGAAAAGTTTAGGCCTAAGACCCAAAAGCCTAAGACCAGAACACAAAACTGGGCACAAAAATAAACTATGGCATGCCCTTAGTGCGTCGCGCCTGGGGCGTGAATCTTCACTATTTTTCACCAACTTTAAAATTTTGATTTTGCTATAGTTACTCTAAATTTCGGGTTAGACCTATTTTCCACTCAATTTTTTCCCCTGAAAAAGAATATGATATTGGATTTTTGTTACCACACACAGGTTTTGAGATATATGAAAATTACAATTCCGAGCACTTCCAAGGTACATTTTTGGGCTTTTTTTGGGGGGTTGTTCCAACGAACACCTGCATGCAACTCTCGACCTCAAAAATGGCCTGGCAGACATAAGTCCTAATCTACTATAAAAGTTGAGTCAGTTGGGACTTAGTGTGGGCCTACCTCTGTGCCATGTCCCTAATAGATTTTGTTGACACATAAACCTTGCCACAGGGGGCTGTTGGTGTTGGCATAACCTCTAGGATGGTGGTGGTAGTAGTAGTAGGCCCCCTCTTCACATTAGTTTCTTTCTGTGGGGTGCCCTGAGCACCGGGAACAGTAATGATGGTAGTAGATAAAGGCTCAGGCGGTGGCACCACAGCGGATATCTGATGCTTGCTAGAGAGACACTGTATTATCATCATCCTTTATCAGGCTAGCAATAAGCGTCTGCTGAACCTCAATCAAGGAGTCCAAATGATGAAATATCTCCACCCTTACTCTATATAGAGTGTATAAATCAAGAACGGGAAGGGGATGAAGGCGGACCTCGTCAGGGCCGTATCATGTATCTGCACCATAATTAGGTAGGCCTAATCAATCTCATACTCAACTAAGATGCTAGAAACAAATATTGCATGATTTGGCATCAACATATTATCAGCAAGTGTAGGCCGAATCCGTGATCTCACCATAAATCACCAAAATCTGGTGGTAAAACTAGGGGAGACCTTTATTGTGGCCACTGCTAACCTAGATATCCACTCAAGGTCGTGCTCTGCCATGTGGTCAGCAACCCATCTCATCAAAGAGGCCCTATAACTCTGGTCCTTCATCAGGGCTTTATCCCGAGCCTACCCCAATCTCCTATCGAACTCTGCTATAGACTTAGGGGCCGAGAACTTTATGCCAAATAGCATACAATGGATAGTTTCCTCTAACATATCCACCTGTACGATCCTCACCTTTCTATGTGTCAACCGGGGTTGAGTGAGGGGTTTCTTCCCCTTGAAAAGAACTAGCAATTGTGGCAGCGTAGGATTCAAAAAACTCTCAAACCATGGCTAGAGAGTACTTCCACAATGCTTTTGTCATCCACTGGAGCCTGTATTTGGTGATGGTGTCCTAGAGGCGTGGGACACTGTCAAACCCGAAAGTGATGATGCAGGGATTATCAAATATAAAACAAGCTAGTTGGTCACGCTCATTCTTTTGTATGCCCTCCTGATAGATGGCTTGCATGTCGTTGCATGCCTTTGATGCACCACTAGCTAGATGGAGGTGAGTTTGGTGTCTGAGGTGCTGCTGAAGACTCTGACTCCGAATTTTCATTGGATCCTGACACGAACTTATCTCTCAAGGGAGTCATCTGAAAGAGACTACTATCCTTGTCGCCTCCTTCTTCATACTAGGGAGGGTGGATAATAATAGTTTGAGTTTGGAGATGCCCGGCCTTTCTAGTGGCAACCCATGTTTGTGGTCTCTCAACATTCGAGTCATGCTGGTCATCGAGCTCTTCTACTGATCCACAGGCCTCAGAGTTGCCCTAAAGTGGGGCCATGGTAGTAGCCACATAAGTAAAGGAATGAAAATTAAGAACATATCTAAAGTGGGTGCAAATGAGTCTACGAAGGCTCTTTTACAGGTTGTAGTGCCAACGAAGAGTCATAAAAGTCCCACATATAATACTGAATGTATTACATTTAGCTACTAGAATTGCATCTACGAGACCAGGTACAACTCATAGAACATACTACAGGTCTAGACTGAGTCATAGATGTGATTCCAGTTTTGAGTTTGTGCAGGCAAGGTCCTACGAGACCTATCTACGAGTCGTAGATTAATTTACAGCTCATAGAAGGTGTCGTATGATAGAATCCTAGAAATTTCAAGTATCTAGATTTTCTTACGAGGGGCAACTATGGCTCATGGAATGTTCCATGGGCCATAGAAGACCCTCGTAGTGTGAAATTTCCTGAAACTTGGTTTTCCAAGCCTATCAAATGGGTCCCAAAAATGACATGTTCAGAATTTAAATCAGTACTAAAGTAAGACATTATTCACCCCACATAATTTCAACAAATCCCCAATATCCCATATGCAATGATCACACACTACCACATCAATTTTTATTTTACATGATTATTTGGAAAATCAACACCATTTGAATGTTTAGACATTAAGGCTTACACATGTAATCACACATCATTTTTTCAATCAATGTATTTTATTCAAGCTGAATAACATGTGATGCCATGGTTTTCTCATAACATCATTTAAACAAACAAAGCATGTCCACATGCATATTTTCTGGCATTTAACATGATCCAAACATTGGCAACACTTCATTCAAAATTAAGCACTAGGAATATACAAAGGCAACTATGAATGTGAACCCATAACAATTGGACTACTATATCCATCAATTAATTACAATCTAATCAAATCATTTCGATAGTAAAAGGATTTTAGGGGCAAGAACTTATCAATTTTTAGCAAAAATATGACAAATTGGAGGAGGAAGTCGAGGAGGGGAAAACCCTAGGTTGCCATAGTATAGCCGAAAAGCTTGCCGAAAATGTGGGGATGGTGGCCGGACGGTGATCGAAAAAGATAGAGTAGGAGGAAGAAGGGTCAGGTATTTTGGGATTTTTGAGAAAAGTGGGGGTCAAAATTATTTGACCCACTTTTATACATTGAGTCAGTTTAAGTGACTGGGTTTAGGTCTTACGAAACGCTAATTATGGGTTGTAGAAATTTCTACGATCTGTATATCGTAGTCTCATGAGCTACCTGAACCCTAATCTGGTAATTGGTTTCACAGACCAATCTATGAGTCATATGATGAAATAAGACTCGTAAATCAAGTCATAGAAACTTGGAACACTTAGTCAAAAGTATAAAACTTACCTTAGGTCCACGAGGCTTATTCATGACCCTTAGTTTTTTCTAAAAACCATAAAGTTGTCTCATGGACTGGAGTACACAATTTTTCTCATTTGAAGTGTTCTAAGAATCAAAGTATGGGTCCTGGTTTGACATACAGCTCGTAGACCAGTCATAGAAGCACTGCTAGTTGCCTTTTCAACCGAAAATGGATTCTTCACAGAACTCCCTGTTACCCTATATGCCACCAATCTAATGTCCAAAAATTACAACCAAATACTAAAAATTAAATTACCTACAAGTCCAAAAGCTACAAAAATACAAAACTATTAGTATTACATCAAATATCTTGTATTGCCTTCCAAGTAGCACCTGATTTATTATCGTGGCACGACTTGAACAACTTGGTTACTCAGACATCCCTAAGTGTCCAAACATCCATCTTCAAGTCACTTGGCTTCTTCATAAACTGACAGATGTTAAAGATGACTTCTTCATTATTTAATCAAAACTTGAGTTGGACGGCTTCCATATCCACTAGTGCTCGCCAAGTGGCTAGGAAGGCCTTCCTAAGATGATTGGAACTTCGAATTCGACTTCCCAATCAAGGATCACAAAGTCTGCAGGGAATATGAATTCCTCTACTTTGAAAAGGATTTCATAGCATATTTCCACAAGCTTTTCCACCATTCTGTTAGCCATCAACAATCGCATGCTCATAGGAGTAGGAGCTCCCAATCCTAGCTTCCTGAAGATCGTAAAGCGCATCAGATTTATGCTGGCACCAAGATCACCTAATGCCATTGTAAACTCAATATCACCTAAGTGCAAGGTATGGTGAATGCTCCAGAATCTTCTCATTTCTACACCGAGGACCTTGTAGCAATCACACTACAATGCTGAAGCTCTTGGGAGAGTTCCTGGCTCATAGCCCGCTTCTTTCTGACTAAGTCCTTCATGAACTTTGTATGCCCTGGCATGTTCTCCAATGCTTCAATGAGAGAGATATTGATGGAGAATTGTTTTAGCATGGAAAGGAAGTACTTGGATTTACCTTCCCCCTCCATTTTGATTCTTTGAGGGAAGGGAGGAGGAGGTCTAGGAATGGGCTTCAACTTCTGTGGAGTCTTTGTACCATCACTCACCCCATCTTTATCATGAGAATCTCCTATCTCTTCATCTTTGACCTTAACTATCTCCTCACGAACATCATCATAAAGAAGTATTCAAATGTTAATAGTCAGTTTGCCACCACGAGTAGTAACCGCCATACATTGCCCCTTATTCTTTAGATTTTGAACCATATTGCTAGGAAGTATACCTTTTTTTGTTGCTCGTTATTTGACCGAACTGTTTCTCCAGTTATTTGGTAGCAATAAAATGAGACTTGATTTTCTAATCAATGCTTGAGATGTCAGACTTCATCCCTCTCAAGGTATTATCCTATATGTCAGCCTTCTTTAACAGATGATTAACTATCTCCTCAACTCTAGAGCTACGAATACCTACATCACGATTATATGGTAACACACACAGACCATTCATGTAACCATCTGTACCTCCCCAATTAGCATCTCTATCCTGGCCCCTACGTTCGTCGTAGTGACCTCCTCAATTGTTGTTGCTAGGCATCATCCCTATTATAGTTGCCACGACACAAGCCTAGGGCCTAGACGTAACAGGGCGAATAGAAAACCCAAAGGGACCCCCAAAAACCTCTTAGCATATCATTCACACATCCTTGGTCGCGGAAGCAAAATAGGCATTACAAATGATATAATTAAAAAAGAAAGTGGGACTAAGGGAAGTCTTTTATATCATAAAAGCATAAAAGAGTCAAGTTCATAGCATATATGTACATAGTATCCAACAACATCTCTACTTTAGAATGGAGTGGGAGCCAAGACACACTCCGGGCTCACCCTCACAATAATAAGTGTTCAAGATAAGAAGGAGTCTTAACATAGAATGAAATAAGTAGATATTGTCCTCGAAATTGAGGACTTACCAAAGCTTTCTCCGAGAACTGAACTAGCCACATAGGGGAGGATGGTCAAAAGGAGCTTTGGTCCCTATGTGGTAATATCATGTAGGCATAGAGTATGCATTAGTACATTTGATTATACTAAATATACAGGGTATAATGCAACAAGGACATAAGAAAATACATTTATAATGCATAATTATAATCAATGGATATATAATATCAATATGGCATGCATGATCAATGCTTGTAATAAAACATTCTTGTAAATCATTCAACTTACATAATATATCATACATATGTGGGAAGAGACCTTAACTGAAATAAACCAAGCGAGCTACTACTTGTAATCCAAGGCATGACACCCCCTTAGTAAGGTGATCGAGGCTTGTCACCCCTCGACAAGGTGACCGAGGCATGTCCCCCCCTCAACAAGATGTGGTATAACTAGATGGGTCCACTAGTATAGCAATGGTTATAATCTTAATCCTATGGTGGCACATATTTTTAGAGACTAAAGACTTTATATATGGATCCCTTGGTTCCAGCCCCCATCTTAAGCCTCAATCGGTGCTAAGTCAAATCCCACGGGATATTTGAACTAATCATAACTTTAATAACTTGTAAGAGATATGATAACATGACATGAGTAGCTCTTAAACATGCTTGACCTCCACTTGTGAGCCTAACTTGAACATGAGAGTAGATCATAATCATACATTAACCCTTGCTTTAACATAAATGGCTCACAAGAGGTAAAATCTTGAAATAGGGCTAAACTTGATACTTAAATCATCATAGATATTTTTCTTGAATTCAATACATGCTTGAAGCCCTTAATCATCATATGGACACTTGACTTGTAAATCATGTAATAAATCATCAATAACTTGAGAATTCTTATCATGTCATTTTATCAAACACATGGTGGGTTTATGATACTTAAACAAAATCATGCAATTCAAGAGTGAAGTAATATGAGCAAAACTCAATGCAAATCAACCCACAAACATGGTAGTAAAACCCTCTTGTAGGGTACCCTAAAATCCTTTACAAAAGGTCATAATAGTTCACAATTTCATAGCTCAAAACATGCATAATCTCAATAGACAAAAATAATTCATGAAGTAAGCTTGAAATAGACATTCATTCATAATCAATCAATACTTGGTAAAACCCCAACATGA
The DNA here is from genome assembly GCA_011800125.2 of Solanum clarkiae. Taxonomy (NCBI): domain Eukaryota; kingdom Viridiplantae; phylum Streptophyta; class Magnoliopsida; order Solanales; family Solanaceae; genus Solanum; species Solanum clarkiae. Next base: position 12,975,372 of record JAABOM020000002.1, read on the forward strand.
TTTATGTTCATATTTCATAATAAGAGATACGTATAGGTAATACAACTTAAAAAACATGCAATTCTCACAAAAGGAGAAGGTTAGGCTCCTTGGGTGAAAGGACCGATAGATAAAGACCCATATATCTCAAACTTGAATTTTCTTGAAATAAGCCTGAAGTAGACTTGAAGCTTGAGATGAGTTCTTGAGTTCCAAAACTTAGCATAAAATCCTTAGATTTGAATGAGTGGATTGATAGAGTCTTAGAGATATTTTAGAGAGGGTTTTGTGAGTTATAGAGTTGAAAAATGGCTGAGAACGGGATATTTCACGTTTAAATAGGCATGAGGTTATTACTCCAATGCCCTTAGATGAAATAAAAGATTAGGGAATATTTTACACTGGTCCGCAAACTAGGCAAGATATGGACCAGACGCAGAGTATGATTTACACTAGTCCGCGCCACAAGCGCGTTGTGGCCTGGGTGGGGACAAACACTGGAAATTCAGAAATTAGAAAAAATTAGTTTTTGCTATGGGTCTTCTAAAATCTGGGTTATACCCATCTCCCACTCAATTTTTCCCCCTGATATAGAATATGAAGTCAAAATTTTAAAATGACACATGAATTTTGAGATATATCAAAATTACGATTATGGGACATTACGAAACACATGAGGGGCATATCAATAGTTCCGACCATAGTTTCCTTGACCTTGGCACCAATAGTCCAGATTGGACCCTTGGGCGTTGGTCCAAAAATCCCCCATCTGAGAAGTGACGAAGCAAATGTTCTCCTCTTAGTAAGGCTCCTCGCACATGGGTAGTCGTGAAAGCTAATGAGCAACTGCATTCACACGTTCTTGGTTCTGCTTCTTCAATAACTCCACATTGGTACTAATCCATGCAAGATTTTTCATCATCCCCACATTTATTTATGCTTCACTAAATTAGTACTGGCTACACACGAGCTCTTTGTTGTTGACTGATCCCTCACTCCCTATGCACGATTTGTCTTGACCACCTTTTCTAGCTTCTCAGATATTCTTGAAAATAGTTGATCGAAAAATGCATCACCCTTGATGGTATTAGCACATGCTTGGCTATTCTTGTCCAAGGCTTGGTAGAAGATCTCCACTAACGCATCATCCATGATCTTGTGGTCAAGGACATTCCTCAGATACTTTGTGAACCTCTCCCTCGTGGTATTGACCAAATCACCAGGAAGTTGATCAAAGTTGTTGATTTGCTCATTTAACATCAGTTTCTTCAATCTTGGGAAACACCAATTCAAAAAGGCCTTTTGCAGTTCAACCCAGCTGGTGATCAAACTCTATAAGTTCTTAAACAACCATAGGATCGTATTACCAATTAGAGACAATAGGAATACACGAAGCCCAACAACATCTATAGATAGATTTTGGTTTCCCATGCTCTTATAGACAAAGCCAACATTATGTAGATTGCTATGCGGATCCTCTAATGGTAGGTTTGCGAACAACCCGTGATTTTGTCACATTTGAAGTAATCCATTTGAAACAATGAACTTTGTGTCATCTGGTAGTGGTAGTAATACAATAGCACCAGTGACATCCATTGCCATAAGATTAAGCTAATGTTGATTCCATGTATGAGCTTTGGTATTAAGATCTTGGGGTTGTGGATCAATATTGTCAAGAGGAGGTGGATTATTATCATTATTGTTCTGGTTCTAGTTTAGTGATGCATTCACTACATCATTTGCAGCATTGTTTGTGTTGTCCTGGGCTATTCTTATCGATGTCCTTTGGATCGTTGGGTTAAAAGGAGTCAAGTGAATTCCTTGACTTCAAGTCTTATGCATACACTACCATTACATGCTGAAATAAAAAAAAAACTAACATAATATGATGGAAATAAAGATTAATTCCCAAATTGCTTAAATTAAATAAGTCTAGCCATTCCCCGGCAACGTTGCCAAAATCTTTATGTGTCCCAAGTTACACCTCCTTTTTGAAGGTTAAAGTGGTCATTGTCAGGATATATAACATAACTAAGGTTAGGATCAAACCTACAGCAAATATGATAGACTTAGAGTAACTCAAGCAATCCGAGTTAATTAACCTACTTATCTCCCCAAAGAGTGTGGTTTATAAGACTGCAAAAAGAAATCCTAAACTAACAAAAGTGTGTGAAACTAGTAGGAAGAGTAGCTAAGGTATTGTGCTCTCTATAATTTCCTAACTTGGTATTACCAAATAATTGTATTCTTTCCTAGTGTGTAGCATGCAAAATGGTAAGTTTAGTTTACCAAACTCCATTGATCCAAGTGAGAGGCAAATTTTACTATATGATTTGATCCACACCCCCAGTGTAAAATTACTAACCCTTACCTATTGTTCCAGTACAACCTCTCCTTGATCCAGTTTGGTTTATTAGACGAGAAATATCAATTGAATCATGTTAATTAATCTTTTTTTCTATTCATTACCATGTTGATCCAATCAGTAATACTAGGCATGTTATAACATTGTCCACCATTAAAAAGAAATCAAATCGAAGAGAATTAATAAATACATACACGCACACTTTTCAAGAATTACGAATTATCCGATTTTTACCTTATTAGGTCTTTATGGTTTTCACAACCCTAGTTGTGGATTTAGCTAACTATTATCATTGTAGAAAAAAGAATCATGATATTAAATAGCATAATTAAGCACTTACAAGAATGAAATTAAGAAGAAGAAGTCCATCCTCTTCAACAAAAATCACAAAGTATAAATTACGATCACGAAATCTTGTTTCCAAGTGTCTCACAATGTTCCTCACATTCTCTATTGATTCTCTAGTTGTTCTCTACCATCCTCTACTGAAAATAACCTAAAAAAATCTATTTATAGTATTTAAAATATAAAATCAAATCAAATAGGACAACTGGATTCGGCAGGCTCTACGACCATCTCTAGGGTCTATATAAAGTTCTAGGCCTGTAATTGGGGCTTTTTGGACTTCATCTTTAATTCTTGATTTGACTTCTATGGGACCTATCTATGAGTTGTATAAAGACTTAGGGCCCACAGAGGGTTTCATCTGATGACTTTTCAACAACTCTCCACTTTTTGATCTCAGGGTACGAAACCATATCTATGACTCATACTTCGTTCTATGGCTCATCTGCATGTTGATAGATTCAACTTTAGAAAATTACCCCTTCACTGGATTTTGCTATAACACAAATTATACAACTCATGGATACTTTCACGACCCGTTAAGGGTGTTATAAAACAACAAAAACTAACTTCTGTACACTTAGCCCAAAATCATGCCAAACCCTATAATCCTACAAAACAAACATAAAAACACATTAAATCTACTAATTTTGCTTTAAGAACACACAAAACGCTAAGTTTTAAATATTAAAAATATTATATTTTGGTAGCACATCACCTTCTTGATAATTGTGAAGAAGGACGAGGTGATCTTTAATAAAATGTCGATATTCATAGCAAAGTTTGATAATAGTGATGAATTTGAGGAAGAGGTAACCCTATTTGATGTTAAGCAAAACTTATATATACTTTCTACTAAGAAGTTTAGAAAGTTAGTTGTTTTTCTGATTAATTCAATAACTAAGTTAACTACTGAAAAGGATGTGTTGAATAATCAATTAGATCTTGATCAAGATAAAAAAAAAGTTGCATTAGTTTCTCAGTTATGTGAAGTGGAGAAACATGTGTTACATATGAAATTAGTAAAAGGTTAGTAGCTTGCAATTTGAGATTAAGGATAATCTGAATGAGGCTAAAACTAAGATAGCCATGACTCTAAAAAGGAACATTCAGTTGTAGAGGGGCCTGGTCTGAGTTAAAGAAGAGTTATCAAAATCACTCAAATAGACTACTTCTTCTAAAATGCTAGATACTCTAATTTATCAGGGAAGTAATAGTAAGAAAGGTTTGGGGTTTCTAAGGAAAGGTCTATCTTATACCACTCAGAACAAAAATATCTATGGGTCAAATTTGTTGTTTTGTACTTACTGTCGAAGAGATAGCTATCTGAAGAACCATTATCCTGCATTAAAAAATTCATAAGAGCATCTGGCAGGATATTTTAAACAATAGAAAAGAAGAGTAGGACCCAGTCCTACGATGAATTCTCAAAATATTTCTAAGATAAAGAAAGTGGTGCTACCCCCCGAAGAGAAAAGTGTTAATTACCCCTTATCTACTTATTGGGAACTCAAATTAAAATAGGTTCCTATGACTAATAAGTGATCTCTTACAGGTAAGTGAAGGAAGCAACAACTAGTGTTATTACATAGATAGTGGTTGCTCAAACCATATGAATGAAAACGTTAAAAGCTTCCTTTCACTCAAAGCACTTCAAGGTGGAGGTGTTTTCGTTAGAAATTTCAAAAGTGAAGTTTGCAGAAGATAATTCAGTGGACAAAAATTTGATCTAAGCATGTGTAATTTATAGAAAATATCTATTATCTGAATGGAAAAAAATTTAGTCTGTTGAGTATATCTCAAATTTGTAACAAAGGAAATGAAGTGAAATTGCGTTCAGAAAATTGTATTGTGACTAATCTAGATTCACAAAAAGTGGTTCTTGTAGCAAAAATAGTAAAGAACATGTATGTGGCTGATTTGGAATCTATACAGTGAAATGATCTTACATGACTTAGTGCTCAAAGTGAGAATACAAAACTTTGGCATGCAAGACTTGGTCATGTCAGTTTTTTGTTGCTGAAAAAACTTGCTTTAAAAGACCTAGTTTTTGGGCTACCAAAAGTGAAGTTTACAAAAGATAAATTTTGTGAGGCATGTGTTAAAAAAAAGTAGACCAGATCTTCATTCAAGCAAAGGAAGCAGGTTAGTACTACCAGACCACTAGATTGATTCATATGGATTTATGTAGGTCATTTAAAATTTAAAGCAGAGGAGGAAAGAAGTATATTTTGGTGGTGGTGGATGATTATTCAAGGTTTACTTGGACCACATTCTTGAGATCAAAGGATGAAACCTATGATGAATTTATTTTCTTATCTAAGATGATACAAACAAGGTTGAACTATAAGATAGCAAGGATCAAGTCTGACCATGGAACTGATTTTGAAAATACAAAGGTGGATACTTTCTGTGCATAAAATAGAATCCATCATAACTTCTCATCTGCTAAAACTCCTGAGCAAAATGGTAAAGTAGATAGGAGAATAGAACCTTGTAGGATATTACTAGGAAATGCTAATTGATTTTGGACTTCCAGAGAACTTTTGGGCTGAAGTTGTAAATACTGCACACTATGTGACAAAAAATAGGTGCTTGGTTAGGTCAATTCTTAACAAAACACCCTATGAGATTATCAACAACAATAAGCCTAAAGAAAGTTTTGAGGGCTTTTATTTACAAATTCTTTGTTCTCAAAAATGGTAAGGAAGACTTGGGCAAGTTTGATGCAAGAAATGATGAATATGCATTTTTAGGCCACTCAAGTTCCATCAATGCTTATGGAATTTTCAACAAAAAGACACAATTCATTGAAGAAAGTTTCTGTGTGATTTTTGATGAGTCTGGTGAACTTGAAAAATTGAAATATTTAGAGAAGGATGAATTTGAAAAATTTGTTATAGTTTCACAGGGATGCTGTCAATGTTGGTCAAAATGGTGATGGCAACTTGGAGCAGATTAATTTTTATTTTGATGTGACAAGTTATGCAGGTGTTCTTGATGGGGGACATCTTCCTAATCACCAGTTGCTAATAACGAACAAAGCATTGCTGAATGGACTAAAAATGCGGATGATAGATAGTCAACTGCATATGAGGAAGAAAATTAGATCTCTATAGCATCCCTATATAGATTCAGATTTGTTCATCTCTTAGATAATATCATCTCACCCTTGGGTTTTGGAGTTCAAACCGGATCCAAGATGAGGAACATGGTGGCATTCTCAACTTTTGTCTCCTCTATTAAGCCTAAAATGTGAAAGAGGCTCCAAAAAAAACTGATTGGGTTAACTCCATGCGAAAAGAGTTGCATTAGTTTGAAAGAAGTAAAGTATGGCACTTGGTCCCCAAGTCATCCGATAGAATAATTATTGGAACTAGGTGATCCTTTAGAAACACCATAGATGAACATGGACCTATTGTTTGTAATAAGTCAGGCTTAGTGGTTCAAGGCTACAACCATGAAGAAGGAGTTGATTATGATGAGACATTTTCTCCTAATGTAAGAATAAAAGCCATCAGGCTTCTCATAGTTTTTATGATATTTATGGTCTTGAAGCTCTTTCATATGGATTTCAAGAGTACTTTCTTGAATGGCTATCTAAACGAGGAAGTTTCTTTCAAACAACCTCCTGATTTTGAAGATGTTGATCACCTAATCGTATGTTCAAATTGGACAATGCTTTCTATGCATTAGAACATACACCAAGAGCATGGTATGAAAGGTTGTATAAGTATTCTAGAGAATAGTTTTAAAAGAGGAAAAATAGACTACACATTATTTTGAAGACAAGAGGAATGTAACGACCTACGTACAGGTCGTGGTTTAGTTCACAGATCGTATAAAGGTCTCGTGGATTAGGGAATTGGGCTTAGGAAAATTAAAGTATGGACATGTGGCTCGAGTTGGTTTATGTGTTGCAAAATGCTATACGATTTGTAATAATAGGTCGTAGATAGGGTCCTAGAAATTTGGAATTTTAGTTAAGTACAGAAGGGAACTACGAAGAATTTTACGACCCATGGTAAGTTTTATGGTCTGTGGGTGGGTTCATGTTTTTAGGTCAGATAGGATGGTCTTTGGATCTTAGTTCATTATTTGCAGGATGGGTCGTGCATTTATTTACGACCTGTAAATAGGCCTTTGTGGATTGATTGGACAAGTTTAATGTACCTTTCCTGTTCCCTTATTCCCTTACAGCCTTTGCTAGCCCCTTCATGACCTCTCATGCAATTCCAAGCCAATTTCCCATCAAGCCAACAGTAAACAACTCCAATCAACTAAGTTCTAGCATGAGTTCATATATGTGTAAAATTCAAATGATCATATATTTTAGGGCACAATGAATTAGATTCTTGACAACCTATTAGATAAAAAAAGCTCTTTGAATATCATTCTAATGCCATTGATTTCACCTAATTCATAACTTATCAGATAAAAAAGCTCTTTGAATATCGTTCCAATGCCACTGATTTCACCTAATTCATAGTTCAGACCAACAAGTTACACCCATTTTAGTAAACCATTGTTAGGCTGTCTATGCATGCGACCCATATTATGGCTAGTATTTTTGTTGATGGGTCGTAGATGGCCTTCTTCGAAGGATCCATCAGGAATCCTTTTTGGTTTTAAGGGGGGCTTTTTGGTCATTTCCCCTATATATTCTTTAGCATCCTAAGGGAGGTTTTGACCCTTCTACCCTCTCACACTTATAGTAATACACTCAGAATTCTCTCCATCAAACCATTTAACCCCCAATACTCAAAACTCCTCTCAAGTATTCTTTCAAGGATCAAGTGAAGACTCCTTGAAGAATCACCAAGCTCAAGCTTAAACTTCATTCAAACTTCTATTTAATGCTTAAAGGTATGTGAGTTTCATCCATGGGTACCTTGTTAGGACTCAGACATTGTATGATCTCATTGTTTCTTGAAAGTTTTGGTTTCGAGAAGTTTTGGACCAAGGTGATGCTCCATGGGAGCCCCCAAGTCTGTGTGACATCACACGGCCTATGTGGAGCCTCCATGGAGTCGCCCTTAGCCTTATGAGGGTGTTTCGCCATTAAACGTGGTTATTTAAACTAAGCCACACCACATAAGGACCTTTCGCAATCCGTGTGACACCTCACGGCCCATGTGGTGAGCCATATGGTGGTCGTAGCTTGAACTCCCATAGTTTTGGGACCAAGTGTGGTGACACAGCCAAGTACATGGCTCGTCTGGAATGACATTGCTCGTATGGCCTTCTGTATGGCTTCCGAAGTGAAATTTTTCTATGTATGGAACACCGTCTCATAACTTCATTGTGGGAAATTTTTCTAAGCGGAGGGGTACGGACAGTGTCACATCCCGTGAGACACTACACGGCCCGTGTGGTCTCTAATAAGGATAATTTCTCCAAAAAAAAATTCTAAAGTATGGAATTACCATTTTGGAAATTCGTCAAGTGAAAATTTTTCTGAGTATTGGTTCACGGACAAGTATATTGTCTGTGTGATGTGTTACAGGACGTGTAGTCCTCCCTCAAGCATTGATTTTCAATTTTTTTTAACTCATTTCATTAATTGCATTTTCGTAATTATGATTTTTTCTAAGGAATCTCTTGTGACTTCCTATGCTACCTAGAGGCTTCCTAATAACCTAAACTCTATTCCTCTTATTCAAATTCATTCCTCACATTTAAAAATTCTCTCAAGTCTCTATCAAAGAACTCTTGTAGGTCTTAAGCTTGGGAATCAAGGAAGGGCTCATTCTTCTTCAAATTTCTTCTTGAAACCTCTTCATTAGCTAAGATATGTGGGTTTGATTCTTAGTTCCTTTCAACCAAGAAGAGCCAAACTTCATTCAAGTGATTTTCATGAATTTTAGCTTACTTTAAATATAGGTTTTCAATATTATTATTTAATATATTCAATTGAAGTATGGGCTATGCTTTTTTGATGATATGGGCTATGCTTTTTTGATGATTTTAAGTTGATTTAAGCCCTAATATATATGATGAAATGCATTGAAGTTATGAAAGTGCGTTCTACCTTTAAAGCTTGATTTGTGCATGGGTGATTTGTACTATGATTTAACTGTGAGTTTTGCTTATGTTTCTACTTGAATTGCAAAATGTGTTTTTGATTAAGTTTGAATCTTTAATACCTATACTATTCTCATCTCAATAAGTGCATATGCATACATTACTATGGTTTTTATGAAGTTTATGAAGTGGGTCAAGACCCAATGATATTAATGTATATGAATTTGAGAAGATTTTGTCTATGACAAAAATGTGACCACATAAATCTCTAAAGTTATGGCTCATTGAGAAATTATAGGTGTGTACACCATTATGTTTAAGGGAGAATCGATTGAGGTTTGACACGAGGTGGGCTATCCCCAAGGATCCATACTCATTTCTCAAGAAGGTGCTCCAAAGGAGCTATTCCTATGCACGAAAGTATTCATGAAGAATGTTTTGTCCTTTTGCCGATTATGGATGATTATGAATAATGTGATTTGCACTTTAAGACTATGAATGCATGTAAACGATTTGAAAGTCTTATGCCTATTTTACAAGCATGTATATATATATGCGTGTGTGTGTATGTATATATGTATTCTAGCACGATGATGACCTAACACTGATGGGATGGAGCCAGGGTGGCCTATCCCCAAGGGTCTATACTATTTTTTCTTGAACTATGTGCCTAACGTAGGTATATGTTTATACCTCAAGGGGGAAAGAAGAAGAAGAATGTTAAGGATCTACCTTTGGCAAATATGTCACCTCTTTATCCGTTGTGGGGGAGACGACAAAGTTCCAAGTTATAACTCACTTGATCTCATATCGATTATGGTCCCATGATCAATATACATGAAGTATTTTCGCATTCAGGCATCATGCACATCATAGCACATCAGAAGATGACCACTCAGATCACTTACGACACGTGCTACAGGTTCTTTGTGATCGATAGTTGTATGCCAAATTTTCTGAATATGAATTTTGTCTAAATTCAGTGGCATTCTTGGTTCATATCGTGTCTGATGAGGAAATAAGGATTGATTCACAAAAGATAGAAGCTGTGAAAGATTGTCCAGGACCAACAACACCCACAGAAGTTCGGAGCTTCTTAGGCTTGGCAGGCTATTACAGGAGATTTGTTGAAGGTTTTTCTTCTATTTCTGACCTGTAACAAAGCTGACACATAAGGCAACTAAGTTCCAATGGAATGATGCGTGTGAAAGGAGCTTCCAGGAGCTGAAAATAATCTAACTTCTGCGCCTGTGCTAGTACTTCCAGAAGGCACTGAGGGGTATGCAGTGTATTGGGATGCTTCAGAAATTGGTTTAGGGTGTGTATTGACACAAATGGTAGGGTAATTGCTTATGCATCCAGACAGCTATGACCTCATGAGAAAAACTACCCAACTCATGATCTTGAGCTAGCAGCAGTTGTATTTTCTTTAAAAATATGGCGCCACTATTTGTACGGGGTCCATGTTGACATATATACTAATCATAAGAGCCTGCAGTACATCTTTAA
>JAABOM020000002.1:12985693-13009801 GCA_011800125.2 Solanum clarkiae
CTCCGTTTAGCTTGCAATTTCAAGCTAAGCAAGTAGATGAATCACCTACTAGATTATTAATTCATACAACCACCTCAGTCCTCTTACTTTCTTTAAGGTTGTTATATCTCAATTCAACCTATAACACATATACACAAGACCCACTTAAGCATTAGATGCCCATAGGACCCGTTAACACGAGAATCGAGCGCTTTCAAGAGTTGATGCTACTTTGACCAATCCATGTTATGATTTATTCACTATCATTAGTATAAGTAAAATGTAGGGTGTTACAATGAATCAGTTCATGATGCATACATGATCCACGAGTCGTAGGTGTATTGTGGAAAGTGCACGGAGAAAATGGAAAATTGTGATTTTTCTAGAAGTTGAATTATGAGTTAGCAGATGAGCCATAAGTTAGTAATATAGTCTCATAGGAAGAGGCCTCAAGGAAAAAAATTGTCTAAGTGTGGGATCTTACTACGAATGGTTCTATGACCCGTATGTTTATCTACGAGCTGTACTGCATGTTCATGGATCACAACCTGCAATTCTAGTAGCTCAACTTTTGTGACACCCTGATCCACGAGGAAGGTTATGAGCCATACTCTATCCATGGCCCATAAGAGGGGTTTCGTAGATGACTCCGGTAGATTTAATGAAGGGTGTTTTTGACTTTTCTAATCTACCTAAGTACTAAACTACATCATTTTGGCTACTCTAACTACCCTAACCGACCTAACTCCTATAAGCCTACTCCTAAGTCATCTAAAGCTCTATATCCCAGAATTCCTCTCAAGGATTCTCAATCTAAGTCAAGGATTCCATTGAAGCTAAAGTTTAAAGGTTGGACTAAGGATTTTCAGATTTTCTTCTCCAATTCAAGGATTCTACTTGAGTTATGTAGGGCTTCATTCATGGATTAGTTACATCCATGAAACCTAATCCAAAACCCTCTTTTTACCAAAATTTCTTGATGAATTCTATGCGCCTTTAAGCACTGATTTATTATGCACGGATTAAGATTTATACATGATGATTATGACTAATTATGAAAGAATTATGATGAATTACATTATTTATATGATTTTCAAGCAAAAGTGTGAGATTCCAAGTATGTATGATTAGGGCTTAATGATTTGATGTGGTTTTCTTTTCTAAATTCTTAACTTGAGTTAAATGCATGTTTTCCTCTATGAATTCTATTCAATTGCATGATTTTGACTCAATTGTTCATGGACCCACACTTATCCCTAATCTCCTATGATGAAGTTATGGAATTTCATGATTATGATCTCAAGTATGAAAAGCATGATTTAAATGATGATGATGATGATGATGGTCTTATCGCAATGATGATGTTATGAAAGTTATAATGATGTTATGACAAAGAGGGTGATGAATACCCTAATGTTTATGATGATGTAAAGAAGGAAATATCTACCCACACTATGATGAAATCAAACTAGATAGACTATTCTTGTGATATGATGTTCTCATTAAAGTTATGATGATTACTTATGACTTATGAAAGCATGATTTTAATGAAGTATGAATTACGTTAAAAGCTATGTATATGCATATTTTATGTATTCCATGGGATATGACTTAGCACCGAGAGGGCTTCAACAAGTACCATGGTCCCATAACTATGTGCCGCCATAGGAATGATATTTATGTTGTATGTCTTAAAGGTATACTAATGGATCCAGTTAGCTTAATGATGGGCACTCACTGTGCAAGGATACAACTTAAAGGGTGGGGTCAAATGATGGTTCTCACTGTGGTAGGATAGAGCCTATAGGGTGAGGATCGAGTTTACCTTCGCAAAGTAGACTCCTCTTAGCTCGATATAGAGTGAACATCGAGATTCCATGTAATAGTCTGCATGTCTTATATGTCGGTTATGATCCTATTCCCATATATGTTTGTTAAGCCTATAAAAGTGTTTTATGATGCATCTTCTCATGATTTTAAACTTGCATGCTCATATATATTGTGTCCTTATTCCATTGATTATGATTATGTATATCGATATTATTTTGATGTCCTTTGATTCATGGCATACCTACATACTTAATATATTCCACGTAATAACTCATACTTTTTTGCCTATATTATCTAACCATATAGGGATGGTTGACGAGGCGACTATTTTATTTCATGGCTAGATTTGAATTTGGGACCTGAAGACTTATTGGTGAATTTCCATGCTCCTAGAACAAGCCCTTTATGATGCTTTGTTTTTTTATGTTGAGACTTTATCATTTTCTTCCTTTGATGTATATCTTGAAGGTGAGCTAGTGAGTTATGTTCTAGACTCCACCAAAATCTATGATGCAGAGGCATGATTTGGACCTAATAAATTGATGTATAACCCCTCATGGGACATATGATATTCTCCCTTTATGTACTTTGTCTTGCCTATTCTTTTATGCATACTTATTTTACATTATGAATGCTTATGATATAAATACGAGGATTAGATGGGATACCTTATGGTATCACATTTGTTGTGTCACCACTATGCCCTAGGTCTGGCTCATGACAGCACAGACATCATTTCCATTCATAGAGAACACGAATATGCTATACTTGGGCTACCTTTCTGTGATTTTTGGCGACACCCAAACCCATTCGGTGATCAGCCTTTTTATTAGGCAACACCTCAAGCTCAAAAAGCGATCATATGTATATATTCCACTTGAAGCTGTTCTACGCCTCTACAAGTACACCTAGAATTTTCATTTCTAAGTGGGTTCAATTTCAAAGGTTACCAGAACCAGAAGTTTCTATCCTCGAGGTGAGGAAGCTCGTCAAAGATTTTTGCTTTGTGGTGAGAATTCACTTCTTGGCTGTCATCTTAGTTTGTTACACACAAAAAGGTAATTCACACCTGCCCTATTCATTCTGTTCTATTTTATGCCTGGTTTGATTGTCCTAAATATGATTCTGGTTGCTGGAAGTTTGGAAAATCCTGTATGTGGGATTTAAATATTTTCTGGTTTTAATTTCATGAGTGACATATGTTTTGATGATTGTTTCATATTGTGTTTTTAGTATTTTCTTTAATCATCTCGATCTTCTTGGTCATAGTCAATGGTTTTTTTGTTGATTTCTCATGTAATCTCATCTTAAATCTGCATGAGTATATAGTCACACCCCTTATTAGTTGTAGTTTTGCATATATTTATGGATTTTGTTCAATTGAAGGTCCTGTTATTCAGTCTTTTGTTGTCATTTCTTATTCAAGTCTATATTAACCTTTTGAGAAGTCTTTGTTTAGAATCACTAATCAATTTTTCTTGTGTTTCTCTCATTTACTCTAATTTTGAATCATGATGTTATGTATGTTTTGGTAATGTGCTGGTGCAAATCATTCATACTCATCTATCCCCTCTCGATTCAGATTCATCATTTAAGAACTTTTAACTTTCGAAAAGTAGTGATTTTCTTAGTATTTTTTGCCTCAAAAGGTTATTTGAACCTGCTATGTTGGTATGCTTTAGTTTAGGTTAATTCTTTTGTATGTTGTGTCTTCATATTGATTTAGCTGTTGTTAAGTTAACGGTACTATGTTGCTTTAAATTCTTGTAAATTTTACCTCAGTTTCATCTCAGCATGTGCCCGGACTTATATTTTGAAGTCTGACTTCATTACAACATCTTAATGGGTTAAAAAATAATTTAATTTGTGATGTAGTAGTTGATTAATTCCTATGTGGTTGTTCACATTCCTGTATTATTTGGTTTAGTAAGTCAATGAGTAGTCTGGTATGAGTCTATTCAGGATTTTGTCTCTTAGCTATTATATTTTCGCCCCTTTTTGATAATGTTTTTCAAGAATTCAAGGATCTTAGTCATGCTCTTTGTTTAAGGATTCGAAACATATTTATTTTCTTACCTTACCCGACTTCAAGTTTAACATTGTTGTGTTATTGGATATAATCCTTGGTTAAGATCATCAAAGAATCATTATTATTTTACTATTTTACTCTATTTTATTAAGTTTGAGCATATACAGAAACTAATTGTTTATGCTTCTCACACTTTATTTTTTTTTAATTCGTATGTCTAACTAAAATGACAAATCTCATTTTCAAAAAATTCTAAGACATAGCCCCTGCCTCTTTATGGTGATATTATGTTCTCTTGCCTATGCCTTGAGGGTTGAGTATTATTATTATATTATGTATATTCGAATATATGGTGTACTATTTTATTTAATCCATAATTATATTAGTTTGAGTTTGTTGATTGTTAATCCTCCTCCCCCTCCCTTCTCTTTTATTGCATGTGATATCATCCGAGTCCTTTGGGACTTTATCCTTGTATTTCTACAAGTCAACATCATTTTCCCGATAGGAGGGAGTCAATATGCAAATTTCAGGAGGATGTGATACAGGGATATACAAGAAAATCAATGTGTATACACGGTTATACATAAGATATACACTTGGTGTATACAGCAAAAAGGGCCCGAGCCTAGTTCCAAAAATAGCAACAGGAAAAAGATGTTAAACAACAAGGGAGGCCCAAACTTAATTTAGTATTAGGACAGGTTTTTTGAAGTTGGGCCTGCCAAGCCAAATGATCTCTTTTCATTTTTAATTCCTCATTTTCTTTGTTTATGTTTATTTGTTTATGTGGACTCTAACTCTAACTAATTGTGATTTCGATTTAATCTAATTAAGTTTCCCAAAATATCAAACCATTTGTGTTATCTTTTTTTTTTATTCAAATCTCTCAATTTTTGTTGTCAAAATTCGACAAAATTTTAGCTAGTTCTTAAGGTCTTTTTGAAATTCTTTTTCCTTAGATTTTTTCAAAGTTCTAAGTTAAAATTGATTTTTCGGAAGTTAGTCAAATGTCTTAAATCATCGGTCAACCGCACGTTAGCTGCCATTTTTGAGTGATTAATTTCTTCTCAAAAATGAAAAATTGAACCCTTATCCATTTCTTTGGAAATTTTAAGATTTTTCTGTTAATTCTTAAGATCAAAATTTTCTTAATTTCTTCGTAACAAATATTAAGTGGTGACTCTGTCCTTTTTGAAAATTTATTTTTACTTAAATCAATTGAGTATTGAGCTGATTTTTCGAAAATAAGTCATTTTTTAAATTAATAAAAATGGCAACTCTGCTGGGGAATTAAGTTTTAACCATTAGATTAGGATTTGATTTGACTAACTATTTAATTTTATAATAATTAGTAAATTTATTTTCTTTTATTTGCACATTATTTGTTTAATTTTCGCATTTTAATTATTTTTATCTGTTCATGTCACATTTTCGCCAACCGGCAATTAGAATGCATTAGGTTAAGAGACGATTATGTGGTTATCTATGGTTGTCCCTTCAAAATAAACCTTTTACATTTCTTCTGAAATAGTAAATGGATAGTTCGTTTGTAGTCGTCCAATGCCATTTACTATTTCATCCAAAGTTTGTCCAAATCGGGTCCCAGGTCAAATTGAAACCAATTCCTAGTCAAGTTTATATAGAGCGAAACAAAATCTCTACTTCTAAACATTTGCCTATGCTGACCCAATATTTAAGAGGTATTGTGCCTATTAGTAGACCACCTTGAGTTCAAAACGGTCTCTGTCTTAAATTGACGATAATGCTTATGTGTTTATGTTTGAGGGATGTACATGTTGTTTGGCAAACCATTGTTCCTCAGGGTTGGCAGTTTATTTTAATAGCTTAGTTTAGTCAAAAGAAGGATGCCTGTGAGAAGTTACATTCAAAGATGTTCAGAGTTGACGAGAAGTCCAAGAATAAGAAATTTTCAATGAAGGTTTAGTCTAGGATTATACCCCTGCATGAGACTAATCTTTGTATTCTCCTTTTCCAATATTATGTATCCCCATTCAGTTTATTCATAAATCTTGTATAAACATTTTGGGGCAATGGAACGTTTAAAATTGCATATCCATCCTCCAAATCGTTAGGCCTACCCTTGGAACAAAAGGGTCACATTTTGTTTAGGACACACAATATCTATTTACGTGCTATGTTTTATAATTTTGTGTGTAATTTTGTTACTTTATTTGAATACTTCTAGTCCACTTCTTTTCAAAAGTTTCTAGAATCCCCTAAGCACAAAAATCAAGTCACCATCAAAAGTTCATCCAAACACTCTTCGTGTCTAGAGTTTCTCAACAAAATCCAAACTCCACTCTCAAAATTCTAAAATTTTGCTCTCTCATTTTAAAAGAGTGAATTTTCATTTTGGAAAAGCTATTCAAGCTAGTTGAACTACGTAGGGCCTGATTTCTCCCTTGTAAAATATGTAGGTAGTCTTCCAAGGCTCGGCCACTATTTTAAAAAAGCATATTTTTCTCTTTCATCCTTACAAGAGAATCATCAATTTCATTTGAGCAATGAAAATCATAGATCCATGCCTCTTTGATTCACAAATCTCAAATCAACTAGGAAAAATTTTGCCTATCTAATTACTTTCCTATTTTCGTGGGCTATATCTTTGAGCAATGCAACTATTATGTATTTATCTTTTTATATGCTATTTTGCATTATTTATTATGAACAGGGACTAACGCATTTATCTCTTGAGTTATTTTTATGTATCAGGTAATTAGAACTGATTTGTGTTAAGGGAGATAACCAAACACTTATATTTCACGAGATCTAAAGTCTCCAAAGATTCCTTCTTTGACTAAAGTTTTCAAAATACAAAGAGATGATTGAAAATTGTGAGGATGGTATATAGATTGATGTCTCTACAAGAGATTCTAGTATTGTAATTGAAACACGATTGCACAATTGATGTAACAGATAGTTGAGATGAGAACTGAGTTACAACATACTAGAGAGTCGGAGAATTTTGCTATCACTGTCAGTACTCCCTTTTCAATAGTAAGATGGCCTCCATTTCATTTCCATTGTCTGAACCCTTCAGAAAATGTCCCAAGTAATCCCCCTAGAAACTACCTACCATTGACTTAACTATCCCTAACCTACGCTATGTTACCTTTTTGTACCGAACACTACCTTCTCCTTAAAGTTTAGATTCCAATAGTTCTTAGACATTGTCTATCGCATATCATACCCCTATTCAAAATACCCAAAATCTATCTGTCATTTGACCCATGCCTTTAAAGGTCTTTTTTCATGAATCATACCTTTCTTATCCCACATATACCAAATCCAATCATTATGAGGAGAAAAAATTGAGTTGAAAGCCAAGGAAGGAATGACCAAGATGAGCATAAAGGAAGAAATTGCAGAGGTCATGAAACAATATCATTATGCACTAGACTTTGCGGCCCTGAACTATAAAGATTTGTGTATTCACCATGATTTGGACCTTCCCAAAGGGTGCAAGGTACCGAAATTTGACGCTTTTGATGGAACTGACAATTCTCTGACTCATTTAAGAGTTTATTGTGATCACCTCGTAGGGGTTGGAAAAAAATGATCCCCTTTTAATGCACCTTTTTAGCTGAAATCTAAAGGGAGAAGTCTTGGAGTAGTTTACTTCACAATACCTAAAGCAATGGCTGAGTTGGAAGGCATTCGAAAAGGATTTTGTTGAAAGATTTGGACATGACATAGAAATCACCCCTAATCACTACTATTTGGAGAAGACCAAGCAAAAATCTATGGAAAACTATCGAGAATATGCTCTTAGTTGAAAAAAAGAGGCTGCAAGAGTACAACCTCCAATGTCTAAATGCAAAATTAACAAAATGTTTATTCGTATTCAAAAGCCTGAATACTATGAAAGAATGTTGTGTATGAGAGGAAGAAAATTCATTTATGTCGTCAAGGTAGGAGAAGCTTCAGAGGATGGCTTCAAGATCAGAAAAATCAATTAGAAGTTAACAAAGGAATCATCAGAACTAGTGATATGAAAATTTCAAAGAAGGAAGAAGAAGAAGTGCCAGTTGTCAGAGGTATTCCATCAAAGAGATATCAAGACCACCATATCAATTGAGGAAAATTCTCTGGTTCAAACTTCAAAAAGCCTCCTAAAATATTTATGCCATCAAAGAAGTCTCAAACTCAGCTTTATGAAAGGATGAAAGCAGCCGATATGCTCCAACCTATAAAAGGAAGACCAGACAATTTCTTCGGGAAAATTTATAGGGCAGACCATATATGTGCTTACTATTTAGGAGTTATTGGACATGATACGGAGAATTGTTCGACCCTCAAGAAAAGATTCAGATCATACTTGACAAGAAGTTAATCATAATTGATTAAGCTTTCCCAATTGACAATATATTTCATGCTTGAGAGTACGCACAAGATGACTTAAATAAGATTGTGTGAAGACTTTCCCCATCAGAAAACAAAAACAAGAGTGCAAAACATTGACAAGATTTCTACATATGAAGTTATTACACATTTAATCTCTTTCTCCCAATCTAACCCTTTGTAAGGAACTACGTCTGACTTGAATTCTCAAGAATGAAATACGTAGGTGGCCTATGTCCTCCTCGGTCACCTTATTATCAAGTTGCAATATTCTTGTCGTCGGAACTACGTTTGAACAGATTCCTGCCTCAACAGGATACGTAGGCACCATAACGGCTTGATCAAATTCTCTATAAGATTTTCATTTCTCTTTATAATGAAAACTTGGTTAGAAGTTTTGAGAGGATCTCAAAAATTCACTAGAAGACAAGTTTCTCCAACAAGATCGGGGATCACAATATTCAACTGGGTCAGAATTTTTGAGAAGGTCCAAAATATTCCTTCAAAAAGATGTTTTTCCAACGAATAAAGTTTGAAATTTTGTTAAAGTACGTAATTGGAGTCAGAGTTTTGAGAAAGCCTCATAAATTCCTCAAAGAAATCATTTGCTACATTCAAGCAAACTGAGGCAGAATTTTGTAGGAGGGTCCTCAAAAATTCCACTAAAACTGCATTTCTAAGGGCGGATGGGCGCGCAAAATCAATTGCATGAAGGGGCACAAGGACAAGGCCAACACAAATCAGTCTCTCCAACTAAGAATTCTTCTTTGGATGAAGGAACAGTGAAATCATAAAGATGATGATGTCAAAATCTTCAAACATAAGGTGCTACTTTCACCAACAGTGATGAAACACCCCTCATATGCTTTGAAATACCCTATAATTATGATTTTCATATATCTCAATCCATGCGAACTTCATATTCTTGATAGGGGGAAAAATTGAGTTTGGAATGGGTATGACTCGTATTTTAGAATACCCGTAGCGAAAAATAATTTTTGCTAATTTTATAATTTTTAATGGTTGTCTGTGCTCTGGCCGCAGCACGATAGGGGCACAGAGCAGTGTATTTTGCCAGGCGCGATTGGTTCGCGTCACACTAGGGGCATCGAACAGTGAAATATTTTCCTTGATTTTTCTTATTTTGCCCAAGGGCATTAGGGTCGTAGCCCCATACTTAAACGTGAAATCTCCCTTACTTCACCATTGTTCAACTCTATAGCTCACAAAAACCTTCTCTAAAACTTCTTTAAGACTCTATCAGTTCTCTCATTCAAGTCTAAGGATTTTAAGCTCAATCCTGGAACTCAAGGACTCAATTCAAGCTCTAAGTCTACTTCAAGTTTACCTTAAGGAATTCAAGGTTTAAGGTATATGGGTCTTCATCCATGGCTTCTTTCACCCATGGATCCTAACCTTCTCTTTTATGAAAATTACATGTTTTCAAATTGTATTACCTATGGGTATCTCTTATCATGAAATATAAATATAAATCATGTTGGGGTTTTACCAATTATTTATTGATTATGCATGAATGTCTATTTCAAGTTTGTTCCATGAATTGATTTTGTCTATTGAACTATGCATGTTTTGAGCTATGAAACTATGAACTATTATGAGCTTTTGTGATGGATTTAAACGTACCCTATATGAGGGTTTTACTACCATGTTGGTGGGTTAATTTGCATTGAGTTCACTCATCTTGTTTTACTCTTGAATTGTATGAGTTTGACCAAGTATCGTGAACCCACCATGTGTTTGATAAAATGACATGACAAGAATTCTCGAGTTATTGATGATCTATTACATAAATTACAAGTCAAGTGACTTTACTATGATTAAGGGCTTCAAGCATGTATAAATTCATGCAAAGTATCCATGGGAAGACATTGATCAGCATAGAAAAAGATATTAGAATAACATATGGGCAATTACTAAGTCGAAAAGATACACATAACCTCGCTAAACTTAGCGATGAATTTTGGATCCATAAATATCCAGACATAGCCAATTTAATAAAATTGATTAACATCGTTAGTTGACTTTGTTCAACAAAGGATAGAGATCTTTTCTCTAGTATACCTTTTTTCACTACAAAACAGGATTATATGGCTTTCAAAAAAGAAAGTATAAGTGTTTATGAACGGATTACAAAAAAGAGATGAAAAGTTACTTTAAAGTATAGAAACCATGATATGAGATAAGCGAAAAAACACAATCAGCAACATGCACAAACTTCATTCATCGAAAGGATGCATATATTGCCATGAAAGTGGTACAATCATTATTGAATCAACACGTTAATATCTATACCATACACGAAAATTTTATCACAAGTCCACCTTACGTAAAAGTAGTACCTGATATATATACCTAGGTATTTATTAATATGGGTCATCCACTTAAAATCATTAATCATTTTATTAATCAAAATCTTATAATTCCAGAAAAAGAAAATTGCATAATTGACGAGTCTATCCCATTGACATCTGATTATCTCGAAGATTTCTTTAATACCATTTCACCAGCTAAAGATAAAAAGAAATGGAGTACTGTAGTATCAAACTTGATTAAGTATTAAAAGAACTATGTTGATTCTGTATGTGGTAACCAAGTGATTGATGAGCGTTATAATGTAGTGAAGTGGAATCAATTTAAGAAACTTCCAGAGAACAAAAATCACAATTACAACGTTCATGACTAAAATAAAGTATCATTAATTTATAATGAAAATAGGTTCTTTCAGCTAGGAATGAAGTATAGGTACAAAACCGATTGAAAGCTCTCCAACGGTAGCCGTCGAACGGTCAAATCGGCTTGTCTTCGGTCTGTCAGTCAACTTCCTTCTCTCCCTGTTCTCACTCAGTCCATTAATTCGATTTATTTTGTGTTTTAATAATGGATTAAAAAAGACTTTTTCTTCCCTACTATTTGAAGTCTGGCTTGCTTCATTTGTAATCAGGGATCTTAGCCAAACGGTGACCGGCTTTCGCTGAAAACATTATTGGGTGGAAGTTTTTCGATCAATTAGCTTAAAAAATACACATATTCTGTTCACCAATCAAACTTGATCTTGGGATATTCTTGGTTCTACTTTTCTTTGATTAATTCATAAGAACTTAAAGGAGGAGCTTGTGGTCATGTCACCCCGGATGTAGTCTTGCTGTTTTGACGAACCGGGTAACCAAAGTCACAATCGGTAGGTTGAAAGCCAGAGTCTGGTGCATGCTGGTTTGAGTCCAGCTCGTGACAAGAGCATCGCTATAGAGAGGTATGAACTCATCAGACAGCTGTCAGCTAGCCTTGCACTTCCTTTTTCACTCTTGAACTACAGGAATGCGCTTCAAAAGAGGGTTTAGGTCTTAGTGCGCACCTAGCTAGCCTACAGGTGACGTTTCGCACTACCCTTTGGGGCTGCACTCACTCAACCCATGCTTGTCAATCAAGCAACT
Organism: Solanum clarkiae; assembly: GCA_011800125.2. Classification (NCBI taxonomy): domain Eukaryota; kingdom Viridiplantae; phylum Streptophyta; class Magnoliopsida; order Solanales; family Solanaceae; genus Solanum; species Solanum clarkiae. Next base: position 12,997,349 of record JAABOM020000002.1, read on the forward strand.
ATTTTTCTCCATTCGTGATACCCTTTGGGGCATCACTCACTCCACTAAAGAGAAGGAAGTCATAGTGATGAAAGGGGCTAGTCCACTTTGTCGATCTTTCGGATTCAGTCTGAGTGGGGTTGTTCATTACAATCTATTTTGAGCATTTGTCGAATTAAGTTAAAGGGTAGATTTATCTGGGCGTCTTCTTAGTCAATAGCTCATATTTCAGAATAGTATTAGCATCTTGAGTTCCTAGGTCAACGACATTTCTAGGGTGTGTACCTACCCAGTCCTCATTTGCATCGTAGACATTATCCCTTTTCGAACTCTGTGGTAGTCCAAGTTTTATGTTCATATTCTTCTTACCAATGCTTAGTTTTTTCCAATCTATTCGGAAATTGGCTTGAGTGGAGATCAGCTTCGTTATAGATGGATTAGCATATTGCTTTTTAAACCAATCCTCTGTGATTAAATCTTTAGCAGGACCCTTGTGCTTAAGAATAGTTCCCTCATCTTCAATTTCCAACATGTAGCTTTTAGGGGCTAAGAAGATACCTTTCTTGACATGGTTTTCTAGTTTAAACTTACCCAATTTGGTGGAAGAGACTAAATCATCAGAAAGAGGACTTCCTAGAACTATTGAGTCTGTACTAGTATAATAATAGTCTGATCTAGCAATTTGTGGATACATATGAATACGAGCATAAGCCGTGATAGCAGCAGCCAAGTGAATGGCCGACATCTTAGGAGTTTTCCAGTCTTTGTCGTCTACAGAGTAACTATTGGTAATGGAATAACAATATAGTAATGATTGGTAAGATTCTCTGCAGATTGAAAAGTATCCTTCATCATCAATTCCTCATATTGTTTTTGATTACAGGTCTCCATTATAGTACTTTCAGGATTCATACCAAACCTACCATAAAAACTGTTCATAAGAATCTTATATAAATATGTCATTGGCGCATCACCTCTTTTTTTAGCTTCAAGTCTGCTTTTATATAGGTCTGAGATGATACCTTCGAAAGCACTAGGTTTTTTCTCAAATAAATAGCCACTAAGAGGAATTATATCGTAATCTAAATTATGTACGAACTTCAACTCTTCGCTATAAAAGACTCCAATGAATCTACCTGTAGGAAATATTAAAGTACCAAAGTTGTCCTTATATGGAAAGAACGGATGTTCTATAGTACTAGGACATACAACATAGGCTTCAACAAATCCAAATAAGTTCTCCAAATCAACCTCTTCCAAATTATTATGCCAGACAGGGACCCCTAAAGGCATAAGATAGTTTTTCATAACATAAGGATAAAGAGAGTTCACGTCATAGTAATAAATATTCTCACCATATGGCTTATATACATCGACATGCCCTCCATAATAGCCTCGCCTAATAAAGTTGTCTTGGTTTCTAGTGGGGATATTAATATGAAAGATCTTATCATTAAAATATCTCTTACGAAAGATTTTAAGGGATAGGGCTGAGACTGTCATCATATTCTCAATATCAATCTCATAATTAGACCAATTAATCTCTTGAGCCTTTTTCATCACACCTCCTAAGATAAGGATATCTTGTCAAAGATAGTGAATTATATCCTCCCTATGATCCTGAAGATTATCGACACACAAATTTGAATGAGGGATAGAACCTTTGGAGCCTAATTCTGGGCATAAAGTTTTAGACAATGAGTCAAGAATGCTAGGAAGCAATGTGTAAGAATCTCTAAAATGGATTAATAAATTATGCCAACATAGATTTTCAACTCGTACAGTCTATGATTCCTCATCAAGGTTTTGATTTTATAATTATCACCACGATCCGTATAATACTTCATAATAAAAATGCCATCAAATCTTGAAAAATTGTGAAAATATACTGTGCGAAACTCCCTATTTGATTTCACATATTCTTCCAAATTAAGTAAAAAATCAGATAATATTTTCTCACTCCTTTCTTCAAACTTGGGATAGAAAAATATGTAATCCTCACTATAGAATGTATTTATCGAATAGTAAGGGATGAAAGTCAGATCATCACCAGGGTTCACCACAAAGTAACCAGCCGCATAAGGGACATGAATTTCATCCAACATTATTGTCTCCTATGTCGACAACAATGAATGGACGACATTTATGTTTATATGAAGCTTTTAGTGCGTTTATCTTATATGATATACGACCCTTTTTAGACTTAAGTGATTTTACATCAGGCAGATTAGTATTATGAATATCTTCATACATAACTTTGATAATATCTAAAAGTATACTATCACATATAGTAGTAGGAAAAAAGTATGATTTAGGGTTTTCAGTTTTATCGAATTCATAATAAATATTAATGAAGATACCTTTGATCAACGCTTCCTGATATTTTTCATCGTATAACCTAACTAGTTGTTCAACATTAAAATAGATCATTTGCTTGGGTAGTATATTACCAAAAGTATCATACAATGGAATAGCCTTACCTAAAGTACATACAATTTTATTCATATTAGGTAATTGCATGATATATCCCATTGTAAATTTGACATACTTCGATTTAATATTGTAAGCGTACTGCTCTAGCAAGGTTATAAAGCCATATGTGAGAACCTTAAAATCTGCAATTCGAGGGGGTAGGTTTCTAAGAAGTACATAGAAGCGTATATCTTACTAGGAAAGCTATTCTTCCATCTTGAAGTCCCAATAGAATTTCGTAATCGTTCCCAGTAACCATAATTGTGGATAGAAGAATAGACCCTTCAAAATTGATTTCTCTATCTTTGAAATGTCATGCACTTTCTCAGCAACTTCAAGCCAATCAACTCCTTGCTCTGCACTTAGATTCAACCAAACGCTTTCTCTGACCTAGACCTATTAATCCATTTCTCTTACTATACGGCCTTAGACGGTTAAAGCTATCAATCTCTATCCTACTGAGAAAACCTCCCCTTTTCTTAATCGCTCGGAGGGAAGAGCGATACACTCCTATTTTATTGTTCGCGCGGAAGGTGATGTGATTCATTATGCTAAAAGCCATGATTTTAATTCTTTTCTTTTTGGGGGGAGTATAGTCTCCTTTTGCGGGCACTGAGGTTATTATCCCCTAAAGAGGGCCTTGTATATGAAGTGTATTTTTTATGTTGCAAGTATCAAGCTTAGCCCTACCTCAAGAATTTCACCTCTTGTGAGTCATTCATCTTAAAACAAGGTTTATGAATGATTATTATCTACTCTCATGTCCAAGTTAGGCTCACTAGTAGAGGTCAAGCATGTTTAGGAGCTACTCATGTCATGTTGTAATGTCTCTTACAAGTTATTAAAGTAATGGTTATGTCACGACCCAAGCTGAGGGCCTACACGTGGCATGGCGCATGGGGAACCCGAAGGGACCCCAAGAAAGCCTCCTAAAATAACATTACAAATCTTTGGTCATGGAAGAAATTAAATAACAATAAAAGAGTAGAAATAAGGTAACATGGGGCTAAGGGACATCTTTCATAGCATAAAACATCATAGAGTAAAGAGAGTTAAGGCTCATAGCATCATACATATCTTGTCCAATAACACCTCTAAACATAGAACTTAGCGGGGGACAAGACAAACAACCAGGCTCACCCTCATAGTCAAGTATACAATAAAAAAGAAAGAGAATCTTTATACATAGCATGAGATCAAGACGTTTTCCTCGAAGTTGAGAACTCACTACTTTCTTTGTAGAGAAATCATACTAGCCATGTGAAAGAAGAGGATGATCAAGTAGGGCTCCGATTCCTACATAGTAACATCATGTAGGCATAGAGTATGCATTAGTACATTTGAATATACTAAGTACATAGGATGCAATGCAACAATAGATAAGCAATATAGTTAAAATGCATAATTTAGTAATATATGATCATATAATAATATGGCATGCATGAATGATATTTGAAGTAAACATGCTTATGCATAGAACATATTACACGTGTAGGAAGACACCACCAAGAGTAACCAAAGCCTACCACCTCCTTGGTGAGGCGATTGAGATACATCCATCAACATGGTTGCACAGTCCTAATACCTCCCGGGCGAGGCAATTGAGGTACAAACCCTCCAACATGGTCTCACGGGCCTACTGCCTCCTGAGCGAGGCAATTAAGGTACTAAACCCCCAATATGGTTGCACGCGCCTACTACCTCCCGAGCGAGGCAATTGAGGTACATGCCCCCCACAACATGGTAGTTTGGTCCTACTACCTCCAGAACGAGGCAATTGACCAACTTCCAACACTATACATACTTTTCATGAAATCAACACATTTATACCATCCTTTCATCATCATAAAGTCATACAAGTCATAAGTCATGCAATAGAACATCAATGACTCAAGAACCCTAAACTAGATATTTTATCAAATACTTGGTGGGTGTATAATGCTAGTATAAAATCATGCAATTAAAGAGTGCAATCATACAAGAAATCTTGAAGTAAATTATCCCACTAATACTTGGTAACATCATAGTACAATACACACTAAAACCCTTCATCAAATCTCAAGATAGATCAAAGATTCATAGCTCAAAACATGCTAAAGCAGTCACACTTTTACAAAACCCCAACATAGTTCATAGTCAAATTCATAATAGGAAACCCATTTGTATAATCAACTTAGAAACATGTATTTTAGGTGAAAAGGAAGCTTGGTCACCATGGGTGAAAGGAACCAATGGTTGAAACTCACATACCTTAGCTTTGGAGAATTCTTGATGAAGATTAGAAATGGAGACTTGAAGCTTGAATAAAATCCTTAAGATCAGGATTAGTTTTGGGACTTGAAAGTTGCAATCAAATATTTTTCTAAGTGTTTGAGAGAGTATTGGGGAATGTTTAACATGATATTGTGTTAAAATATGGCTAAATATAGATATTTTTATACATGGGAGAACTTAGACCCAAAACTCAAATGTCTTGGACCGAACAAAATAACTGGGCAAAATTAACACTAGTCCACACCCTGGTCGCGTCGTGCTAGGGGCGCAGACTCATTTTGGATAAAGAAAATTAAGGAAAATTAAATTGTGATTCGTCTTCTCTAAAATCAGGGTTAGACACATTTCCCATTCAATTTGACCCCCTGATTAATAATATGAGGTCGAGTTTTCGATATCACGCATGAATTTTGAGATATATGAAAATTACGATTTTAGGCACTTTCGAGGCTTATTTTCCGGCACTTTTTGGGAGCATTTCAATATCTCCCCTAGGTAATTTCATCCCCGAATGTCAAAGAAATGTATATTAGGAGAGTAATCATGAAGAAATTAGCCCCGAAAAAGAATGCATCAACACACTCAAAATACTATTTTCAAAATCTCAATATAAGTGTAAAAATCACCATGAACTTTGTCAATATAAACATGAATGCATGCAAATTACTTAAGGGCTGAAACATGAGACATGAAATCGCATAGAAGACTTAGAATTAGTACCTTAGGCTTGAGTAGAATGGAAGTGATAAGGATATTATTTTTGTATGTCCGTTTCGGCCTCCCTTGCAGCACTCTCGACTTGTTGATTCTCCCAAAGGACCCTAACAGAAATAACATCCTTGTTCCTCAACCTCTTCACTTGTCTATCCAAGATCTCTACTAGAACCTCTTCATATGTCAAGATGTCTTCAACTACAACTGCAACATTAAGAGGCACAATAGCATTAGGGTTACCCACACACTTCCTCAATATGGACACATGGAAGTCCAGATGAACCTCACTAGGTAACTCCATCTCTTAGACCACCTTACCAATCCTCCTCATCACCCTATAATGACCCACAAATCTTGGACTTAGTTTACCTTTATTACCAAAATGAACCACACTCTTCATGGGCGACACCTTTAAATAGATCCAATCACCGACTTTAAATTCAAGCTCTCTTCTCCTCACATCGGTATAGGACTTTTGACAACTTTGGGCTGTTTTAACCTTTCTCTAATCAACCTTACCTTCTCCATAGCATCCATAGCTAGATCCGGCCCCAACAAAGTCATTTTTCCCACTTCAAACCACCCAACCGGTGATCTACAACGTCTATCATAGAGGGCCTCAAAAAGAGTCATGCCAATACTAGAATGATAGCTATTGTTGTAATCAAACTCAATCAATGGAAGATGATAATCCCAACTACACTTAAACTCCAAAATACAAGCCCTAAGCATATCTTCAAGAGTTAGGATAGTTCTTTTGGCTTGGCCATCCGTTTGAGGGTGAAAGGTTGTACTAAGCTTTACCTTAGTTGCAAGACCTCTTTGGAAGGACCTCCAAAAGTGTGAAGTGAATTGAGCACCATGATCCGATATGATAGACAAGAGCACCCCATGAAATCTTACTAACTCATGAATGTACAATTTAGCATAGTTTTTGGCCCCATAAGTAGTCTTAACCAACAAGAAATGAGCTGACTTTGTCGTCCTATCAACCACAACCCAAATAGAATCAAAACCCTTTCTAGTCTTAGGCAACCCAACCAAAATGTCCATGTTAATCTCCTCCCACTTCCAAGTAGAAATCTCTATCTCTTGGGTTAGGCCTCTCGGCCTTTGATGTTCGGCCTTGGCTTATTGGAAACTATGGCAATCGGATACAAATTTGGCAATGGCTTTCTTCATACCTCCCCACTTGAACACATCCCTCAACCTATACATCTTGGTAGAACTAGGGTGGATAGAATAGGAAGAATTATAAGCCTCATCAAGAATCTTCCCTCTCAAGTCATCAATACAAGGCACACACAACCTATCTTGGTACCTAAGGGCACTATCCCCCGTTGGGAGAAAACCTCCACCTTGCCCCCTTCCACCAAGGAATTCAATTATAACAGGGAGGGATCAAGATCTTGCTTTGCTTTCATCTTATTAATCAAGGAAGATTTTGAACCATCAACAACCACAATACCATCATTATCAAACTCTTCCAACCTAACCCCTAATCTAGCCAACCAATGGACCTCTCTAGTCACCTTTATGCCCCTACCATTACATGAGCTAGGCTACCCATAGACACCCTACTCAAAGCATCCGCCACAATATTACCATTACCGGGATGATAATGCACACTCATATCATAATCCTTAAGAAGTTCTCACCACTTTCTTTGCCTCAAGTTGAGATCTTTTTGAGTGAACACATATTAGAGGCTCTTATGATCGGCAAACATATCAACATGCATCCCATACAAATAATGACGCCAAATTTTCAAAGCAAAAAATACGACAGCCAATTCAAGATCATAAGTAGGATAATTTTTTTCACGCACTTTGAGTTGCCTAGAAGCATAGGCTATCACCTTACCATGTTGCACCAACACACAACCCAAACCAATCTGGGAGGCATCACAATATACAACAAACACTTCCAACCCTTCTGGTAGAGATAAGATAAGAGCAGACACAAGCTTATCCTTCGGAAACTCTTTTCACACTCATCGGTCCACACAATAGAAGAGAACCCATTCACAAACCTCCGATAATAACCTACTAAGCCCAAGAAACTTCTAATGTCCGATGGGGTCAATGGTCTAGGCTAATTTCTAATCACATTCGTCTTTTTAGGATCCATCTTAATACTATCCCCCGACACCACATGATCTAGAAAGGCAATTTATTTCAACAAAAATTCACACTTCTCATATTTAGCATACAATTTCTCTTCCCCCAATCTTTGTAGCACTACCCTCAATAAACCACATGCTCCTCCTCACTATGAGAATAGATCAATATATCATCAATGAAGACCATAACAAATAAATTGAGGTAGGGTTTAAAGACCCTATTCATAAGATTCATGAAGATAGTCGGTGCATTGCTCAAACCAAAAGACATAACCACAAATTCATAATGTTCATACCTAGTCCAAAAGGCCTTTTTAGGAATGTTACATTCATTCACCTACACTTGATGATACCCGAGCCGAAGATCAATCGTAAGGAAGTAGCTAGTGCCTTAAAGTTGGTCAAATAAATCATCAATTCTTGGTAGAGGATACTTATTCTGTATGGTGACCCTGTTAAGTTGTCGGTAGTCAATACATAGTCTAAGATACCCGTCTTTCTTCTTCACAAACAACACCAGTGTACCCCAAGATGACTGGCTAGGCCTAATAAAAATCTTCTCCAACAAGTCCCTCAATTGCTCCTTCAACTCCTTTAACTCCGTCGGGGCCATATCGTAAGGGGGGATAGAAATTGGTTGAGTATCGGGAAGTAGATCTACACCAAAATCTATTTCCCTTTCGAGAGGAATACCAGGAAGGTCATTTAGGAAGACATCAAGGAACTCATTTACCACTGGAACCGACTCTATGGGAAGAACTTTGGACGCCACATCCCTAACCCTCACAAGATAATAAAGACACCCCTTAGAGATCAGCTTTTGGGCTTTAATGCAAGAGATGAACCTACTCTTGACCACCAGATCGTGACTCTCCCACTCAAGAACGGGTTCATGTGGGAATTGGAATTTAACCCTATGGGTTCTACAATTAATAGAGGCATAGTATGCATGCAACCAATCCATCCCAAGAATGACATCAAAATTAACCATATCTAACTAAACAAGATCACAAGGCAATATTTTATGCACAATGCAAATGGGATAATTTCTATAGACTTTAATAGCAGCAATAGATGCACTTATATGATTGACAACTCATAAGGCTCACACAACAATTTGGGCTCAACATGAAACTTTTTGGCAATAAGAGGAGTAACAAAAGAAAGAGTGGCACTCGGGTCTATCAATGCATATACATCAAAATCAAACACTTTTAACGTACTGGTGATGACATCGGGAACCTCATCCACCCCTTGTCTCCCATGTAAAGTATAAAACTGATTGTGCCTTGGGGCACCACCTTGTTGACCTCCTCTGCCTAAAGGAATCGCATTAGCACCCCGGCCTTGAGGACGAACATCCTCACCCTTGTTGCGATTACGTGGGCAGTCCATCATCTTATAGCCCACTTCCCCACAACTATAACAAGCATTACTAACCCTCAAGCATGGGCCACCATGACCCTTACCGCATATTGGACACACGAGTCTAGGCATCACACCACCACCCTCTTAGGGCCTTGGGTAGTCATTGGCAAATCTCCCACTAGGAACATGAGAAGACCCTTGGTATTGGTGAAACCGGCCACCCTTGTAACTTTGGAACTTACCATAAAAACGGGCCTTCTTGGCCTCATGAACCCTTCTCTTCCTCAATTTCTCCCCCCCAATTGTCCGGTATAAGTTATCAAATAGGAAAAATCCATGTCATCAATCAATATATCGCTACAACATTCTTCACTTACCGAATCGGAAACACCCATCACAAACTTATTCATTCTAGACCTTGGGTTGGGAACCAATTATGGAGCATATTTTGAGAGTTAGTTGAATTGAGGTCATTCTCCCATGCACTCATAGATCCTTGCTTGAAGTTCATGAACTCCACCAATTTGGCTTACCTAGGTTCGAGAAAGAACCGGTTAAGGAAATCTGCCTTGAACTCCTCCCACAAAACCACATTATTGTTCCCCTTCTCCTCCTTCCATTGAGTGTACCAAATTTGAGCCACCCCCTTGAGTTGGTAAGTCACTAACTCTGCCTTTTCTTCTAACCTCACACACATAATGGACAACACCTTATATACCTCATCAATAAATTCTTGAGGGTCCTCATCCGCCTTAGACCCATTGAACTCCGGTGGGTTCATCCTCATAAAGTCTCTCACCCAAGATGCCAGAGTAGGAGCATGAGGGGCTTGGTCCCCTTGGTTGGCTTGATTAGCCACAACTGGAGCTAGCAAAGTGAGAGCATCCTGGAGCTCACCATGAGTCAGTTGATCTTTGGATGTGCGGTCTCTTTTCCTCTTATGTTAGGCATGATCTAGTATAATAAAGGACAATTGTTAAGGGGGGAGGGAAATGTTACTTTAACTCCTATAGCATGACATAGAGTAAGAATAAGGAACACATTTCCTAAAATGTCTCATAGCCTCTTACTTAAAGTTGTGGGGCACCACACAACCATGAATAAGATTCTAGTCGACATTGTGTGTTGGATGTCGAGGACAATTAACAACTAAGTGCTCTGATATCAAGTTTGTCACGATCCAATTTTAGGGCCTAGACGTGACACGGCATATAAGGAACCCATAGGGACTCCAAGCATGCCTCTTAGCATATCATTACATATCCTTAGTCGCGGAAGAAATTAAATAACAATAAAAGAGCATAAATAAGGAACATGTGCCTAAGGGACATCTTTCATAGCATAAAACATCATAGAGTAAAGAGAGTCAAGGCTCATAGCATCAATACACATCTTTTATAACAACACCTCTAAACATAGAACTTAGCGGGGGACAAGACAAGCAATCGGGCTTACCCTCATAGTCAAGCATACAATAAAAAAGAAAAAGTGTCTTTATATATAGCATGAGATCAAGACATTATCCCCAAAGTTAAGGACTCATCACTGGTTGTGTAGAGAAATCGTACCAGCCACGTGGAGCAAGGGGATGATCAAGTGGGGCTCCGATTCCTACATGGTAACATCATGTAGGCATAGAGTATACGTTAGTACATTTGAATGTACTAAATTTGTAGGATGTAATGTAACGATAGATAAGCAATATAGTCAAAATGCATAATTGAGCAATAGATGATCATATAACAATATGGCATGCATGAATTATACTTGAATTAAACATGCATATGTATACAACATATTACATGTGTAGGAAGAGACCATCAAAAGTAACCAAGTCCTACCACCTCCTTGGTGAGGCGATTGTGGTACAAACCTCTCAACATGGTTGCATAGGCCTACTACCTCCCGAGAGAGGCAATTGAGGTACAAACTCCTCAACATGGTTGCATAGGCCTATTACCTCCCGAGCAAGGCAATTGAGGTACACACCCCCCCCAACATGGTTGCACAGGACTACTACCTCTCGAGCGAGGCAATTGAGATACATATCCCCCAAAATGGTAGTTCGGGCCTACTACCTCCCGAATGAGAAAATTGATTGACTTCCAACACTATAGATACTTTTTATGAAATCAACATATTTATACCATCCTTTCAACATTATAAAGTCATACAAGTCATAAGTCGTGCAATAAGAAAATCAATGGCTCAAGAACCCTAAATCGGACATTTTATCAAACACTTGGTGGATGTATAATGCTAGTGTAAAACTATGCAATTAGTGAAATCATGCAACAAATCTTGAAGTAAATCATCCCACCAATACTTGGTAACATCATGATATAATACACATCAAAACCCTTCATCAAATCTCAAGATAGATCAAAGATTCAAAATCTCAGAACATGCCAAAACAGTCACACTTTTACAAAACCCCAACATAGTTCATAGTCAAATTCATAATAGAAAACGCATATGTAAAATCAACTTAGAAACAAGTATGTTATGTGGAAAGGAAGCTTGGGCACCATGGGTGAAAGGACCCAATGGTTGAAACCTACATACCTTAGCTTTGGAGAATTCCTGATGAAGATTATAAATGGAGACTTGAAGCTTGAATGAAATTCTTAAGATCCGGATGAGTTTTGGGACTTGGAATTTGAATGAAATATTTGTCTGTGTTTGAGAGAGTATTGGGGAATGTTTAGTGTGATATATTGTTGAAATATGGCTAAGTATGGATGTTTTCACGCTTGGGAGAACTTACATCCAAGAATCAAAAGTCTTGGACCGAACAAAATAACTAGGCAAAATTAACACTAGTCCCTACCCTGGCCGCTTCGTGCCAAGGGTGCGGACTCATTCTGGATAAGGAAAATTAAGGAAACTAAAATTATGATTCGTTTGCTCGAAATCGGATTTAGACCCATTTCCTACTCAATTTGACTTTGCGATCAAGAATATAAATTAAAATTTTTAATATCTCACATGAATTTTGAGATATATGGAAATTACGATTCTGGCACTTTCGAGGCACATTTTTGGGCACTTTTTGGGGTCGTTTCATATTATTTTAAGTATTCTGTCGGATTTAACTTAGCGTCGGTTGAGGCTTAAGATGAGGCCTCGACTCAAGGGGTCCTTATATAAAGTCTTTGGTCTCTAAACTATGTACAGCTATAGGATTATACTTATTACCCTTGCTATACTAATGAATCCATCTAGTTATACCCCATCTTGTCGAGAGGGTGGCATGTCTCGAATTATTCATTGTATGGTTTACCATGGCAAGTAGATCACACCTTGTCGAGGGGGTGACATGCCTCAATCACTGTAACATCCGACACCTTACAATATTGCCACAATTTAAATGAAATATGACATGATTTGGTTAAACCAGCGCTAATTTTCAAAAGTGCTTGAACCTCGCGTTAATGAGCTATATGTGCGTCTAGCGCTTAAGGGGATCGAGGGTATACATGTTTTGTGGTGAATTAAGGAAATTATGGCCCTAAATGAAGTAA
>JAABOM020000002.1:13052309-13087801 GCA_011800125.2 Solanum clarkiae
CCCCCCTCCCTATTTAGAGATTTTAGTTATTTATGCTTGAAATGATTAGTAGTGGACTCTTGTAGTCATGCCCGATCTTCTCTATGGATTTGACCCTAACCTTCAGTTAGGTTAATTACTGACAATGACTTCTTTCTTATTAGAGCGTGAACATCATCGCCTTTAACCTCCAATACACAAGCCCTAAGCATATCTTCAAGAGTTTGGATAGGTCTTTTGGCTTGACCATTCGTTTGAGAGTGAAAGGTTGTACTAAGTTTAACTCTTGTACCAAGACCCCTTCGGCTTGGCCATTCATTTGAGAGTGAAAGACCGTACTAAGTTTAACTCTTGTACCAAGACCCCTTTGAAAGGACCTCCAGAAATGTGAAGTAAATTGAGCACCATGATCTTATATGACAAAGGAACACTATCCAAGCTCACCAAGTCATGAATGTACAACCTAGCATAATCTTCAGCCCCATAGGAGGTTTTAATCAGTAGAAAATGAGCCGATTTTGTCATCCTATCAACCACAACCCAAATGGAATCAAAACCCTTTCTAGTCTTCAGTAACCCGACCACAAATCCATATTAACCTTTTCCCACTTCCAAGTAGGAATCTCTATGTCTTGTGCTAGGCCAACCGGCCTTTGGTATTCGGCTTTAACTTGTTGGCAACTATGACAACTGGATACAAATTTTCCAATGTCCTTCTTCATACCTCCCCACCAATACACCTCTCTCAAATCTCTATACATCTTAGTAGAACCGGGGTGAATAGAATAGGAAGAACCATGAGTCTCATGAAGAATCTTTTCTCTCAAGCCATCAATACAAGGCATACATAACCTACCTTGGTATCTAAGTACACCATCTACCCCTTAGGAGAAAACCTCTACCCTACCATCTTTTACCAATTCCTTCAATTTTAACAAAGCAGGGTCAAGAGAAAGAACCTCTTGGTGGAGTCCAGTCCCCCGGAGGACAGAGTCTTCCTCACCTGTTCTAGTGACATAGGCCCATCCGGTCGAGAGAAGAGACTTGATCTTGCTTAGTTTTCACCTCCTCAACCAATGAAGATTTAGAGCCATCAACTACCACAACACCCCCATTATCCACCTCTTCCAACCTAACTCCCAATCAAGCCAACCGATGGACCTCCCTATCCACTGCTTTGACACCATCATCAACATGAGCTAGGCTACCCATAGACACCCTACTCAAAGCATCCGTCACCACATTAGCCTTACTGAGATGATAATGCACGCTCATGTCATAATCCTTAAGAAGTTCTACCCACCTTCTTTGTCTCAAGTTGAGATCTTTTTGAGTGAAGACATATTGAAGACTTTTATAGCCGGTGAACACATCAATATGCACCCTATATAAATAGTGACACCAAATTTTCAAAGCAAAAACCACGGCGGCTAATTCAAGATCATGGGTAGGATAATTCTTCTCATGTACTTTGAGTTGTCTAGAAGCATAGGCTATCGCCTTACCATTTTGCATCGACACGCAACCCAAACTAACCCTCGAAGCATCATAATACACGTCGAACCCTTCTAGTACTTCTGGTAGTCAAAATATAGGAGTGGACACAAGCTTACCTTTCAATGTTTGGAAACTCTTTTCACACTCATTCGTCCACAAAAATTTGGCTTTCTTTTGAGTCAACTTGGTCATAGGAGAAGAAATAGAAGAAAACCCATTCACAAACCTCCGGTAGTAACCAGCTAAGCCCTAAAAGCTTCTAATATCTGACCGGATCAATGGTCTAGGTAAATTTCTAACCACAATCGTCTTTTCAGGATCCACATTAATACTATCCCCCAATACCACATGACCTAGAAAGGCAACCTCTTTTAACCAAAATTCACGTTTTTCATACTTAGCATACAACTTTTCTTCCCTCAATTTTTGTAGCACTAGCCTCAAATAACCCATAGGCTCCTCCTCACCATGTGAATAGATCAAAATATCATCAATGAGGGCCATAACAAATGAATCAAGGTAGCATTTGAAGACCCTATTTATAAGATCCATGAAGATAGCCGGTGCATTGGTCAACCCAAAAGACATCACAACAAACTCATAATGTGCACATCTAGTCCGAAAGCCCATCTTAGGAATATCACATTCCTTTACCTTCACTTGATGGTATATGGACTGAAGATCAATTTTAGAGAAGTGACTAGCCCCTTGCAATTTGTCAAACAAATCATCAATCCTTGAAAGAGGATACTTATTTTTATGGTTACCCTATTGAGTTGTCGGTAGCTAATACACATTCTAAGGGACTCATCTTTCTTCTTTAAAAATAACACCGGTGCACCCCAAGGTGATCGTCTAGGCCCAATAAAACCTTTCTCCAACAAATCTCTCAATTGCTTATTCAACTCCTTAAACTCCGTCGGGGCCATACGGTAAGGGGGAATGGAAATGGGTTGAGTATCGGGAAGGAGGTCTATACCAAAATCTATTTCCCTTTCGGGAGAAACACCGGGAAGGTCATTTGGGAAGACATCTAGGAACTCATTTACCACCGAAACCGACTTAAATAGGAAGGGCCATATGGGTTCATTTGGGAATTGGAATTTGACCCTACATGTTCTACAATTGATAGAGGCATAGTATGCATGCAGCCAATCCATCCTAAGAATAGTCAAAATCTAGTATGTCCAACTCAACAAAGTCACATGGCAACAATTTATGCAAAATGCAAATGATGCAATTTTTATAAACTCTACTAGCAACAATAGATGCACTAATAGGAGTAGACACCTCATATGGCTCACACAATAATTCAGATACAACATGAAATTTTTTGGCAACAAAGGGGTAACAAAAGAAAGAGTGGCACCCGGATCAATCGACGCATACACATCAAAATCAAAGTCTTTTAACATGGAAGTGATGACATCGGGAATATTATCAACCCTTTGCCTCTGTTGGAGTGCATTGAACCGATTGTGCCTTAGGGCACCCCTTTATTGGCCAATTCTCCCCGAAGGAACCCCATTATCACCCCGACCTTGAGGACGAACATCCTTACCCTTGTTGCATTTACGAGGGCAATCCATCATCTTATGCCCCATTTCCCCACAACCATAACAAGCACTGGTATACCTCAAGCATGGGCCACCATGACCCTTACCATATTTTTGATACATAGAATTAGGACCCACACCACTATCACCTTGGGCCCTTGGGATCTCATTAGCAAGACTTCTTCTAGTAGCATTAGAGGACCCTTGGCCTTGATGAAACCAGCCACCTTTGAGACTTTGGAATCTACCATCAAAACGGGCCCTCATGGCCTCATTACCCCTTCTCATCCTCGATTTCTCCCCCTCCCATTATTTGGCATAGGTAATCAAGTGGCATAAGTCTATGTCATCAATCAACATAGCGGCCCGCACGCCTTATTCACTAAATCGGACACACCCATCTCGAACACATTCATTCTAGTCTTTGGGTCGGCAACCAAGTGAGTAATATAGTTAGAGAGTTGGTTGAACTTGAGGGCATACTTCCTCACAGTCATTGCCTCTTGTCTCAAATTCATGAAGGCTCAAGAGGGAAGAACTGATTTAAGAAAAGCGGCCTTAAACTCCTCTTGTAGCATATTGTTGTTCCCCTTCTCTTCATCCATTAAGTATACCATATTTGTGTCACCCCCTTGAGTTGGTAAGCCGCCAACTCTGCCGTTTCTTTTGACCTCATACCCATGATAGCCAAAACCTTATAAACCTCATCAATGAACTTTTGAGGGTCCTCATCCACTTTTGACCCATAGAATTCCGATGGGTTCATCCTTATGAAGTCCCTTACCCTAGATCCGGGGGTAAGAGAATGAGGGGCTTGAGACCCTTAATTTACTTGATTAGCCACAACTTGTGCTACATAGTGAGAGCATCTCGGAACTCACCATGAGTTGGTTGTTCCTCAAGAGTGCGGGCCCTTCTTTCTCTTGTATTAGTCATGATCTAGCATAGAAAAGAACAATTGTTGGGGGAACCTTACTTTAACTCTATAGCACGACTTAGAATATGAAGAAGGGAAACATTTTCTAAAACATCTCATAGCCTCTAGCTCATAGTTGTGGTGCACAACACAACCATGAACAAGACTCTAATTGACGCGGTGTGTTGGATTCCAAGGACCATTAACAACCTAGTACTCTGATACCAAGTTTGTCATGACCCAAGCCTAGGGCCTAGAAATGACACGGTGAATAGGGAACCCGAGGCGACCCCAAACAAACCTCTTTACATATCATTACACATCCTTGGTCATTGAAGTATTAAAAAACAAGAAGAGATAGAAAAGAAAAGGTATCATGGGACTAGGGGCATCCTTCATAACATAGGAACATAATAAACCCAATGGAATATAATATTAATACATCATAAAGTTCCAACAACACCTATACTACATAGATAAGAGCGGGGGCCAAGACAAGCAACCGGGCTCACCTTCATAGTCATAAATACAATAAAGAAAAGAGTCTTAATACATATTGTAAGGTCAAGTCATTGTCCCCGGAATTGAGGACTCACCAATTAGCTTTTAGTAGGAGTACTTGCCACGAGGAGGAGGATGATCAATCGGTGCTCCGGTCCCTACATCGTAACATCATATAGGCATGGAGTATGCGTTAGTGTGTTTGAATGTACTAAGTATGTAGGATGCAATGCAACATGAGATAGGCACATAGGAAAATGCAACATCATAAGAAAGAGATAGCATATTAGAAATATGACATAAATGAATGATATTTGAATTAACACATGCATATATAGAACATATTACGTGTGAAGAAGGTGTTCATTATTAGATAACCAAAGTCTACTACCTCCTTGGTGAGGCAATTGAGGTATATACCCCCTAATGTGGTAGCACAAGCCTACCTCCCCCTAAGCTAGGCGAATAAGGTATATACCTCTCAATATGGTAGCACGGGCCTACAACCCCTATACCCCTCAATATGGTAGTTCAAGCCTACTATCCCCCGAACTAGGCAATTGGTCAACTTTCATCACAATAAATACTCTTCATGAAATCATCATATAAATACCTTATTTTCATCATCATAGAGTCACTCAAGTCATAGGTCATGCAATGGATCATTAATAGTTCAAGAATCCAAAATCGGACATTTTATCAAACACTTGGTGGGTTTGTAATGCTAGTGTAAGATCATGCAATTCAAGAGTGAAATCATGCAAGAAAATCCAATGTAAAACCATCCGCCAACACTTGGTAATACCCTCATGTAATCTACATCAAAATTCTTCATATAATCAAATAATAGACCATAGATTCATAGCTCAAAACATGCTCAAACAGTCACAAGTTTATTAAACCCTAATATAGTTCATAGTCAACTTCATAATAAGTTAGACCCATAAGTAAATCAACTTATGATCATGAAAATTAGGTAAAAAGGAAGTTTGGGCACCATGGATGAAAGAACCCAATGGTTGAAACCCCACATACCTTGACTTAAGAGAATTCCTTAATAAAGATTGGAATGGAGACTTGAAGCTTGGATGAATTTCTTAAGATCAGGAAGAGATTTGGGCACTTGAATATTTAGAGAAATATTAGTCTAAGGGTTTGAGAGAGTATTGGGGAATGTCTTGTATGATATGAAGGTGAAATATTGTTAAGTATAGGTATTTTCGCACATGGGAAGACTTAGGTCTAAGACCCAATAGCCTTGGATCGAAGTGAAAAACTAGCACAAAAATAACACACTGGCGCGCCCTTGGCGAGTTGCACCTGGGGCACGCTAGCTCACTGGAAATCACATTTTTGTGATTTTTAAATTTTGCTACAGTTGCTCTAAAATTGGGGTTAGACCCATTTACCACTCAATTTTTCCCCTGAACAAGAATATGAAGTCAAATTTTTATATCACGCACGAATTTTGAGATATATGGAAGTTACGATTTCATTCACTTCCAAGGCACATTTTTGGGCACTTCTTGGGGTCATTTCATTGATAGGGAGTTACTTTAGCATGGAGAGAAAGTTCTTGAACTTGCCTTCCTCCTCTGTCTTTTTGAGTCTCTGAGAGAAGAGTGTAGAAGGCCTAGGGCTGGGCTTAAACCTCTATGGCGCATCAGCTGCTTCACTCTCCCCATCCTTGCCACGATCATATCATTCATCCGTATCCTTTTCCACAACCGTCTCCTCTCGAACATCTTCTACATCAATCGGCATGAGAGGGTCAATTGTGATTTTCCCACCCCGAGTGGTGACCACCATACAATGCCCTTCATTTTAAGGATTTTGCACTATATTGCTAGGTAGTATACCCCTCTGACGTTGATTAAGCTGAGTCAATACTTGACCAGACTGTTGTTCAAGATGTTTGATAGCCACAGAATGATGTTCTATTTTTTTATTAATACTTGAAATATCTGATTTCATGCCCCTTAGAGTCTCACCCTACGTCTTTGACTTCTTCAACACGCGATCAAACATCTCCTCAATTTTGGAATCACCTGCACCTATGTCTCGGTTGTATGGTGGCACATAAGGACCATTTTCGAAGCCTTCTTTGTGACCCCAATCTACATCTGGACCCCTATTCCCATCAAAATATCCTCTAGGATTGTCCCTGTAAGCTCCATATCTACAAAAGTCTCGTCCTTGGTGCCAATAGTCCTGATTAGACTCCTGGATGTTGGACCAGAAACCCATCGTCTGATCAGTAACAAAATAAGTGTCCTCATCATAGTATGGCTTCTCATACATGGGTTCATATAGAGGTTGGTGAACCGCTGCATTCGCTCTTTCTTGGTTCTGCTTTATCATCACATCCATACTTGTACAAGCTGAGCAATCTACTATATAATTTCTTCATTCATTCTAGCCCCACACTGATAGCACATGAACTTTTTGTGGAAGCCCTATCTTGCTGCCCCCATGCATGATTTTCATTTACCACTATTTCCATTTTCTCTACAATCCTTGATTGTTGATCCAGAAATATGCCCTCATGATAGTGTCAGCACAAGCTTGACTGTGCTCATCAGGGGCACGGTAAAAGGTCTCCACCTAGGTGTCATCAACAATCTTGTGGTTAGGGATGCTCCTCATTTATTTTGTGACTCGCTCCCAAGTAGTGCTTATTGAATAGCTAGGAAGTTGCTCGAAGTTGTTGATCTGGTCCTTTACTGAGCTTCTTCAATCTGGGGAAGTACCCAGCCAAAAAGTCCTTCTGCAAGTCTACCCAACTGGTGATTGAACTCTATAAGAGCTAATATAGCCATAATGCAACATTGCCTATAAGAGACAATGGGAAGACATGGAGTCCCACAACATCCATAGACAGAATTTATGTTCCCATCAGACTCGTACAAACAAATGCCACATTGTGTAGGTAGCTATGTGGATCCTCTGATGGTAAGCCCACAAATAGTCCACAATTCTACAGCATCTGAATTAAACCACTCGAGACTGAACTTTTGTGTCTGCCAGTAGCGGTGGCAACATAATAGCTCCAGTCACCTCCATGCCATAGGATTCAACCTGTACTAATTCCACTTGTAAGCATTGGCGTTGAAATCTTGAGGCTGTGGAATGTTCTCCAAAGGAGATGGGTTCTCATTCTCAGCATCATCATTATTATTCCTATGTAGCGTTGCATTGGTCGTGTTGTTGGCATTATCTTAGGCCATTCTTCTTATTGTTCTATAGATCTCTAGATTAAATGGAGTTATAGGATTGCCTTGACACTGAGTGTTGGGCATACACTACTCGTACACATTGCGAGGAAACAAAAACAACAAACAAAGGTAAAATAGAAGGAACTAAGGATTAACACTCGAACTACTAATGAATTTACTAAGTCTAGCCGTATTCCCCAGCGATGGCACTAAAAATCTTGATGTCGCCCAAGTTCTCCTTTTTAAAGGATAAAATAGTTGATGTCAAGATATAGAACCTAACCAAGGTTAGGGTCAACCCCACAGGGAATACGTAGACTCATGAAAATTCACCAATATGCAATCCGAGTAATTAACCGACTCAATTCCCCATTAGTAGAGGACTCTTTACATCGAAACTTCAGAAAGAAAAAGAATGAAGTGAAGGATAAATGTATATACATACATATTGAATACTATATCAAATTATTAATGACGACTCGAATCCGAAGTTTTTCTATAAAAAATAGCAGAATTGGTGTGAATCCATTCTACATCGAAGAAAGAATCGAATATTCATTGATCAAATCATTCACTCCATAGTCTGATAGATCTTTCGAAGAACTGAGTAATTGGACGAGAATAAAGATAGAGTCCCATTCTACATGCCAATACCGGCAACAATGAAATTTATAGTAAAAGAAAAATCCATCAACTTTAAAAATCGTGAGGGTTTAAGTCCCTCTATCCCCAAAAATACTATTTAACTCCCCAACTATTTGTCCGACACCCTTTCCTTAACGGTTCCAAATTCCTTATCTTTCTCATTCACTGGTTGCAATAATCAATCTGAAAATAAACTAAACTAACTATCGCAAGAGAAAAAATAGTAAAAGAGAGCAACTAGGGTATTGTGTTCCCCATGATTCCCGAACACAGTATTCATGTCTAGTGTATAGCATGCAAGACAGTAATTTAAGTTTACCAAGCCCTTTGGTCAAAGGTGAGAGGCAAATTTCACTAAGCGACTTGGTCCATCTCTATAGTGTGCATTACTAACCATTACCTATTAGTCTCAGTATAACCTTCCCTTGGCCCAGTTTGGTTGATTAGACGAGAATACATCAATTGAATCATATTAATTAATCTCTTTTCCTTTTCATTACTACCGTGGTCTAGTCAGTAACACTAGGTGAGTTCTAATGTTAGCCACCACTAGAAAATATGCAAAACGAAGAGAGTTAATTAATAGACGCATATAAACCTTCCAAGAATTGTGAATTATACGATTTTACTTTGTTAGTTCTTCATGGTTCCCATTACTCTAGTTGTGAATTCAGCTACTCATGCTATGTATAGATGAAGAGATTATGAATTGAGAAGACATAATTAAACACTTACACAATTGAATTAAGAACAAAGAAATCCAAAGTCAATGAAAATCACAAGCTTGAAGATCAAATTATACCACAAGTGTTCTCAAAGGCTCTCATAATTTTCTCTCTCAAAATATTGAGTTCTTTGAGTACTTAACCTAAAACTAATAAAAACTAGCGAGAACTTTTAAAAAATAATCTAAAAGACTTATGTATAATAATTAAAGACAAGTCTTAAACACAATAGGAAAATTGGTCAGCACGCCAAACTGTACTTTACAACCCATATTGTCTTCTACGGCTTATAGTCAAGATCTCATAATTAGCTATTCTACTTTTGGACTACACCTTTACGACACCCCTTTACGACTCGTAAAGTGGTTTATGACCCATAAAGGGTGTTTCGTCTGATAACTTTCCTGGAAGTCCACTTCTCTTATCCTCAGGGGATGAAAGGTATTCTTCAACTCATAAACTGCTCCACGACTTATCTTACATGTTCGTAGACTTCAACTTCAGCAAATAGCCCCTTATTGGAAATCCTTATGAAACTCATCTATGATTTGTAGAATGCTCTACGATCTGTAGAAGGTCTCATACAACAGCAAAAACCAATAACTTCTGCAATTTTTCTCCAAATCATGGCCAACCTGTAATCCTGCAAATCTAAACATGAATACACATAAAACCCACAAATAATGCATTGAGAACACATAAAATCCTAAGTTTTAAGCAGAAAAAATATTGTATTTTGGCAATACATCAATGGGTGCATGTGAATGTTGATGAACCACTGCATTAATTCATTCTTGATTCTGCTTCATCACCACTTCCATGTTAATATTAATCTGGGAAAGCTCTTGCATTATCTCCTCATTCATTTTAGCTTCTTCTGAACTGATACTAACAATACATGATCTATTAGTAGAGGATCTGTCTATCGGCCCCCATGCATGATTCATCTTGACCACCTTTTCTAGCTTCTCTGCAACCCTTGTAGATGGTTGATCTAGAAACATGCCACCCATGATGGTGTCAGCACATGCTTGACTATTCTCATCCGCGACATGATAAAAGATCTCCACCAAGGCATCATCGATAATTTTGTGGTTAGGGACACTTCTGAGACACTTTGTGAACCACTCTTATGGAATACTGATCAAGTCATCAGGAAGTTGCTCAAAGTTGTTAATCTGATCCTTTAACTTGAGCTTATTTGATCTTGGGAAGAACCTCCCCGAAAAGGCCTTCGACAACTCAAGCCAACTAGTGATCGAACTTTGCGAGAGCTCGAATAGCCTTAGTCTTGTATTTCCTATTAGAGATAATAGGAAGACACGAGGCCCAACAACATCCATAGACAGATTTTGAGTTCCCATTACGCTCTTACAGACAAACACAATGTTGTGTAGATGACTATGCAAATCCTCTGATGGTAGGACCACGAACAACCCACGATTCTACAGCATCTGAAGCAACCCACTTGAAACCATGAATTTTGTGTCATCCAATAATGGCGGTAACACAATGTCTCCAGTCACATCCATAGCCATAGAATTCAGTCGATATTGATTCCATTAATAAGCTTCATTGTTGAAGTCCTGTGGTTGTGGGTCAATATCCTCAAGGAGAGGTGGGTTGCTGTCATTCTCATTCTCATTCTAGTTCTAATTCAGAGTTGCATTCATTGTGTTGTTTACGTTATCTTAGGCTATCCTTCTTAACCTTCTCTAGATCTTTATGGCAAATAGCATCAAGGGAATGCCTCGACTTCACGTGCTAGGGATACACTACACCTGCACACTGAAATAGAACAAAAACAACAACATAAAATGAGAGAAATAAGGATTAATTCTCGAACTACTCAAATTAAACAAGTCTAGCCGTATTCACCGATAATGGTGCTGAAATGTTGATGTCGCCCAAGCTACACCTCTTTTTTAAAGGATAAAGCGGTCATTGCCGAGATATATAACCTGACCAAAGTTAGAGTTGAACTCAAAAGAAATATGGTAGAC
Organism: Solanum clarkiae; assembly: GCA_011800125.2. Taxonomy (NCBI): domain Eukaryota; kingdom Viridiplantae; phylum Streptophyta; class Magnoliopsida; order Solanales; family Solanaceae; genus Solanum; species Solanum clarkiae. Next base: position 13,063,347 of record JAABOM020000002.1, read on the forward strand.
TTAGAAGAATTTAAAGCAATTTGAGTAGATTAACCTACTTATCTCCCCAAAGGGGGGAGGGGGTTGTAGCAACTATGGAAAGTAATCCTAAACAAAGACAAGTATGAAATTAATATGAAGAGTAACTAGGTTATTGTGTTCCCCATGATTCCCGAACTTGGTATTTCCAGATAATCGAATTCATTTCCAGTGTGTAGTATGAAGAATGGTAAGTTAAGTTTACCAAATCCATTGATCTAGGCGAGAGGTAAATTTTGCTATGCGATTTGACCTATCCTCATAGTGTGACATTACTAACCCTTACCTATTGTTCTAGTACAACCTTCCCTTGGCCAGTTTGGTTGATTAAAGGAGAAATATTAATTGAATTCTGTTAGTTAATCTCTTTTCCTATTCATTACTACCTTGATCCAATTAGTAACACTAGGCGATTACTAACATTGTCCACTGCTAAAAAGAAATCAAAATGAAGTGAATTAATTAATACATGCATGCACACTTTTCAAGAACTACAAATTATCTGATTTTACCTCATTAGTTCTTAATGGTTCCACAACCCTAGTTGTGGATTTAGCTACTCATGATAAATGTAGATGCAAGAATCACGAACTTAAATAACATAATTGAGCATTTACACAATAGAATTAGAACAATAAATCCAAGCTCTTCACTAAGAATCACAAGATTGAACTAAAAGTACAAAATAATGTTTCAAATGTGTTCCTCTCAAGCTCTAAAATTGTCTAATATTTTGTCATTCCTCCATAAAAAATAACCTAAAAACCTATTTAATAGTCTTTGAAGTACAAAACCAAAACGAAATAGGAGAACTGGGTCAGTAGCTCTACGGGCACTTCTATGGGTCGTATAAAGTTCTACGACCTGTAGTCTGGGCTTCGTGGAATTCATCTTGAATTCTATAGTTAACTGCTATGACACCCATCTATGAGTCATATAAAGTTCTATGGCTCATAAAGGGTTTTGTTTATTAACTTTTCAGCAACTCCCCATTTTTTTAATCTCAGAGTACGATACCAAGTCTACGACTCATAAAGTCTTCTACGGCTCATCTTCATGTCCGTAGACTTAACTTCAGAAAATTTTCCTTTATTGGAATTGTGCATGAAACCAATTCTATAGCCTGTGGAATTTCCCACGACCCATAAAAGGTCTCATGAAACCTCAACTTCTGCAAAATCTGCACACTTAGCTCAAAAATTGTGCCAACCTTGTAATCCTGCATAATAAATATAAAAACATATCAAATCCACTAATATCGCTTTGAGAATACACAAAATTCCAAGTTTTAAGTATTAAAAGTGTGTATTTTGAGTGCATAACAATCTAAAGTTAGGAACTTAAAGAAAAGGTAAAATACATAACAGGGAGCTATGGGTGAAAAGATACCTATAAATCAACTCACATATCTGAGATACTAGAGAGAACAGAGTTGATGAGGGAGGAACTTGGAAAAACCCTAACCTTGTTCTTAGTAGTCTTGTGCTAGAAATTTGGAATTAGAAGAATGAGAAGAATATAGGTGCTCCTTTCGTCCCCCAAATGACCTAGTTTAGGAATAAAATCATAGGAAATGATCAAACTGCCCCTCTATTAAAACTGTCGAAAGCCATCTACGAGACCTTGTCTACAAGCCGTAGATTATTTTAGGGGTCACTAACCCTATCGTCTAATGGCTCACCTAAGAATCCTGAAAATATGGCCTTTCCTGAATTTGAGATTATTACAAGCACGACAAGCCATACTATTTTCCACGGGCCATGGATGGGCTCATAGAGTCCTCCCATTATGAAACCTTATATGAGCCGTTTAATATTTTATGGATCATCTAATAAGTCGTGGATTGACTTCCTGAAAACTTCAATTTTCCTCATAGTTAGAACCTTACTCACGAACCATTCTATGAACCATAGAAATACCATGGGCTATAGAAGTCTCGTGGACCAGGTCCCCAATCAGTTTTCTGGCCAACTTTCCTACATTTAGGGCTCCTAAATTGAGGGTTGTTACAACAAGATCATGGATGACGCCTTAGTCGAGATCTTTTATCAAGCCCTGGATGAGAATCACTAAGATGTTGCTGACACCATCATGGGAGTCTCATTTCTGGATCATCCATTTTTGATGATTACTGAGAGGCTAGAAAAGGTGGTCAAGACAAATCGTGCTTGGGGAACGAGGGATAAGTCAAATAACAAAGAGCTCATTTGCAGTTAGCACGAATTCGATGCAAGCAAAAATAAATAAAGATATGATACAAGAGTTTGCTCGGATTAGTACTAATGTGGAGTTGTTGATGAAGCAAAATCAAGAGCGTGTGAATGCAATAGCTCATCAGCTTTCACATGCACCCATGTATTTAGAGCCTTACTATGAGGAGGATACTTGCTTCGTCACTTATCAGATAGTAGGTTTTTGGACCAATGCCCAAGGGTCCAATCATGACTATTGGTGCCAAGGTCAAGGAAACCAAAGTCGGAACTATAATAAGGATAACTCCTTTAGAGACAATAATCAAGAAGGTTACTATGACAGAAATAGAGGCCAGGATAGAGATAATGATTGGGGACACAGAGATGATAACAAAAATGATCCGTATATGCCACCACATAATCTAGATTCAGGTGCTAGAAGCTCTAGAGTTGAGAAGATGTTTGATCGCCTATTGAAGAAAGATGACACGCAGGATAAGACCTTGAGGGGGATAAAGTTTAACATCTCCAGAATTAATCAAAAAATCAAGTCTCATTTTGTTGTTATCAAGCAACTAAAGCAACAGTTCGGTCAAATATCAACTCAATTGAACCAGTGAAAGAAAGGTACATTGCCCAACAATACAATTCAAAATCCAAAGAATAAGGGGAAGTGCATGGCAATGACTACTCATGGTGTCTAACAGACCATTGACCATCCGATGTCAGTTGATGATGATGATATTCGTGAGGAGATAGTTGAGAATAAAGATGCAGAGACCAGAGATATTCGTGCCAAGGATAGGATGTGTGATGCTATAGAGATGCCATAAAAGTTGAAGCCCATTCCTAGACCTCCTCCTCTATTCCGTCAAAGAAGCAAAAAGAAGGAGGAAGAAGATAAATTCAAGCACTTCCTCTCCATGCTGGAATAACTCTCCATCAACATTCTTCTCATTGAAGCATTGAAGAAGATGCTTGGGTATGCAAAGTTCATGAAGGACTTGGTCACGAAGAAGCGGACTATGAGCCAAAAGCTCCCCCATGAGCTTCAGCATTGCAGTGCGATTGCTACAAGATACTTCGTGCAGAAACAAGAAGATCCTAGAGCATTCATAATACCTTAACCATTGGATATGTTGATTTTGAAAAGGCACTATATGATCTAGGTTCCACCATAAATCTGATACCCCCTTACGGTCTTCAAGAAGCTAGGACTAGGAGCCCCTACTCCCACGAGCATGCGATTGTTGATGGCGAATAAAATAGTGAAAAGCATGTGGGGATAGTCTATGATATCCTTGTCAAAGTTGATAAATTTTTATTCCCTATAGATTTTGTGATCCTTGATTATGAGGTTGACTTCGAAGTCCCAATAATCTTCTGAACCCCCTTCTTATCCACTAGGCAAGCATTGGTGGGCATGGAGAGGAGCCAACTCAAGTTAAGATTGGGTAAGGAAAAGGTCATATTCAACATCTGCCAACATACAAAGAGGTATGATGATTTGAAGATAGTCTTTGTCATTGAGAATGTTGATGAGGTAGAATCAGAGGTATCGATTGAAGAATGACTAGGTGTCGACACTCTGGAAGTAGTGTTAATGAATTTTGAGGGTGGAAGCATCCCAGATTATGAGGAGATAGTACAGGCTCTTGGAGTATCTTATGCCCCTAGACGCCAAGCTAAGTAGGAATTGGACCAGAAAAATCGAGAATCATCACCTACTAGACTATCCATTCAAGAGCCATTAGTGTTGGAATTAAAGGCTCTTCTATTCCATCTAAAATATGCATTTTTAGGTGCCAACAACACCTTGCCAGTCATTGTTGTTGTGGAACTTAATGACAAATAGGTGAATGCATTGGTCGTGGTGCTTAAACAATTCAAAAAGACTATCCGATGGACAATTGCAGACATCATTCGTATCCTACCTGGGGTATATACTCATAAAATTCAATTGTTCAAGGACTAAAAGTCAAGTATTGAGCACTAAAGACATCTCAACCCACTTATAGAAGGGTTTGTAAGCCAAGAAATCATTAATTGTTCGGACGTAAGGGTGATATATCCAATCATTGACAGTGAATGGGTGAGTCTTGTAATGCCCCTATTATTAATAGTATTCACTTTCAAAAAAAATATCTCCTTGAGATAAAACCAACCTCTACTTCACAACTTTTTGACTTAAGTTCATGTCATTAGAAAAATTGATTTCCTTCAATAGTCGGAAGGAATGAGGAAGGGTTTATCTTAGTGCAAATTATTTTTTTATGTAGTTATATATATTAAAAAAGTCTTAGCAGAGAGAATTATTGTCACGCCCAAAATCCCATTAAGGCGGACTGGCACCCATTGTCGATAAGGCCCAGGAGAATCAACCTGTATCTATGCGCTTTCTATACATATTATAAGGGATTCCTATGTTCAACATGCCTTTAAGAAAGTAAATAGTGATAACAAGCCAAAAGGAGATGCATAAGGCTAGGACATTGGGGCAATGGTGTTTAAAGTACGAGACATGACCACGCTTTAATTTACATAGTCTACAAAGCCTCTAGATAAGGAAAAGTATTTAATAAGGGTAGGGACAGGCCCTGCCTCGACTAACTATATAATAAAAAGGTATAAGCTCTGGACACACAAAGCTCCAAAGCAACCTGGAGCTTGGTAACAACAGTTGGATATCCTGTACTCTTACTAGGGAGATCTACCAGCACCTGTACCTGCAGCATGAAATACAGGTCCCCCGTAAGGGATGTCAGTACTAGATAATGTACTGAATATGTAAGGCAGGAAATACTATATATGAAGTAACAACTCAAACGAAACTATGCACTGGTGTAGGATAAGAGACCACCTTTAGTTATACTATGGGATCACGTACTTTATGTTCTTTTTATTACTTTACCTTTACTGTATAATCTGTGTACAACATGTAATACAAATGACCGACTGATCAGTGGTAAAACTGTATTAGGATCGACCCTATCTAGGCTCTTCCTTAACCCCTCAGGCTACCCCCCGTGATAGGATCGACCCTGGCTAGGTCATTCTTCCACCCCTCAGTCTACCACCTATCAATAAGCAATATACTTTACTTTATCTTTCAATTACCTTTGAGATGATTCTTTTGGTGGTCGTAATATTGGAGCTGTAGGACTATAGATACAACATATGACATGTAAATAATCACAAAAGATAACAACATAATGAAAGGAGTAGGTTACACAAATAATGAAATGCATACGAGGTAGAACAACATATGAACTTTATTTAGTAGGACGAACTCGTGTATGTTGGTATCCAAGTATGTACGCAGGTTTGCAAATGACTATGTATGGGAGAATATGAACATGTGAAAGAGTGAATACATGGTTAGTAGTTGTGTCGGAGTTGGTAAGCGCCTTTACGTGCCAAGGAAGAATCTAGATTTCATGCCAAGTAATACGAAATAAAGTAGCCTTACATACCTCATTGTATGAACTCGTTGCTATCGTGGAGTGATTGCTTTTTCCCTCCATTGTTTATCTGCAATATATTAGGCAATAAGACTAGCATTAGCAGCAAAGAAACACTTCTTGACAGCCCTACATGTAATACAAATGACCAACTGATCAGTGATAAATCTATATCGAGATCGGCCCTGGCTAGGCTTTTCCTTTCACCCCTTGGGCTACGCCCCGTGATAGGATCGACCTAGCTAGGTGATTCTTCCACCCCTTGGGTTACCACCCATCAACAAGCAATATACTTTATCTTTCAATTACCTTTGAGATGATTTTTTTGGTGGTCGTAATATTTGAGTTGTAGGACAGTAGACACAACATATGACATGCAAATACTCACAAAAGACAACATCCCAAAGAAAGGAGTAAGTTACACAAACAATGAAATGCATAGGAGGTAGAACAACACATGAACTTTATTTAGTAGAACGAATTCATGTATCTTGGTATCCAAGTATGTATGCAGATTTAAAGGTGACTATGTATGGGAACATATGAACATGTGAAAGAGTTGAGACACGGTTAACAATTGTGTCGGAGTTGGTAAGTTCCTTTATGTGCCAAGGAGGGATCTATGTTTTATGCCAAATAATACGAAATCAAGTAGCCTTGCATACCTCGCTATATGACCTCTTATTACCTCGGGACAACCTTCCCTTCCTCCAAATACTTATCTACAACATTGTAGATAATAAAACTAACATTAGCATCCAATGGATACATCTTGGCAGCCCAATCTCATAAAAAAATAACATATGGGTAGCAAGCGGATAATTATAAATTCGAGCATATTCTTTCGACCTTTTCGCCCCTAATCGTACTTTATAATACACATTTTCATATACATATCACATACAGCCTGTTTTAGTGCCATAACAGTCTTACAACAGCCGACAAAGCACAACACATAACAATTCTACGCAACATACAAATAGGCGGCATAACGTTACTCCCTTTCGCTACACTTTGACGTCGACAATCCCGAACCTGTTTCAACTTTACCCAAACTGTCCTCAACACATCTATACTTAAAAAAAGCCTTAAAATAGTCCTAGAATAGTACCAAAATAGTCCTGAAGGATGTGATGCAATAGTCTTCCATCCATCAGCCCACAAGTTCATACTAAGAACACAATTGCGATATCCTATAAGAACTCACTTTTGCGGACTATAGAAGTGGTGCAGAAACTTAGTTACATCACTAACAAACTATACCTTGTTAAAAATATGAGTCTTAATTCATAATTCAGCTAACCAAGAAGAGAAAATCCTCTTGAATAACAAGAAAAATTCACAACAATCCTTAGGACACATGCTGTCTAAATTTCCAGCACAAGCATAACTAGCATATACTTCTTGTTTGTCATTGGATAAGTGTAAAACATATATGGATATTTCCACTTACCTTAACCTTCAATATTCAGGTTTCCTTCAAGAACCCTAGACGGTTGAATTGGCTGCCTCATGAAGTGAAGTAAAGAGAAAAACAAGTGTCTTTAGGAAGCTGAAAATTTGTTCCAAAGTGAAATGATTTAAGGGTTTGTTTTTGAGCCCTTTTAAAGGCTCTCTTTGGTTAAATTTATCTTCAGATTTTGACTACATATTACCATATATTAATAAGCTGGTGAGGCAGCAGCTTGGTGCTCACACTTGGGCCTAAATAGGTCTCAAATTTGATGGGCCTTGGCTGCCCATTTTCCTAATTCCTCTTCATTTAGTTTGGGCCCGATTAGCAAAGTGGATTGTGATGTACTTGGGCCCTTTTATTATTCATCTTAGGCTGTAAGTATTGTATATTTACAATGAAACATGGGCTAAAGCTACTCTCTTAACACAGACTTTATTCAATATCGGACTTAGACAAATTTGACGTTGGGGCTCGTATCCAGTTAGCTAGAAAATTCAAGCTAAGCAAGTAGGTAACTCACCTGCTAGCTTCCTAAGTCCTACAAGCACCTCAATTCTCTCACTTTGTTTAGGGTCTTTATCTCATGAATTTGACATGAAACTTATTTATACTTGACCCTCTTCAGCGTTAGACATACATATCACCCTCTAATTTGAGATTCAAGCACTTTTTAAAAATAGACGCTAATTTGATCAAACCATATCATGTTTCATTTGCATAGTACTAGTATTTTAAGATTTAGGGTGTTAAAATTATATGTGGACAAAATAGATAAGGAATGGAAAAAGGGGATAGTGCAGCCACCTTATTGGACCTTTTTTTCTTAAGACTCTTTTAACATAAAATATGTTTTCCCCTAAAGTAGGTCAGTTTTATGGACCTTATCAGACCTTATAAACTCTCTCCTATCCTTATTTTTCAAGAACACACACAAAAAAATGAGTCCCTTGGAGAAAAGTTGAGAAATTCCCTATCCTCTAGTAAAAGGTCGAACTCTATCTTTAAATTGCATAGTGTGTAGTAATTGTGGAATATCTCATTGTACATAGCTGTGTGTTTAGTATGTTTAATATGTTTTGGAAATATAATTCACGTACCTACAATATTTATGTTTATTTAAAAATATAAATCTACTTGTATGGTATCAAAAGAAGACGTGGAACACAGTGAAGGTTCCGACCAGTTTTCTGTCAGAGAAGTCTTCTATGTGTGGTTGTTAGTATTTTAATCAGATCTTCATATGTGAGATGTATTTTGTGATGATTCTTGGTTCATTGCAACTCCAACACATGTATCTGCAACTCTTATGTTTATGTTGGAACCTATTTGGTAGTTATGGATTCACAACAGTGGACGCAATTTAGGACAAGTTCTGTCCAGTGTTTGACATGGAAATCCCTAGGGGTGTGCTGTTAGAGTTTCAATTATAAATACTTGTACAAAGGGTGTTTTGAAGTGATTCTTGACTATCTGCAACCTATATTCATATACCTATAGTTTTCATGTAGACTGAAAAGACTAGTTTTTCCATTTACCAACCCGAAATTGATTTGCATTGCAAGGTAGTGAAATTGCCGAGAAGAGCCTGATTTGTAAAAATAGGACTTAGTTTTTGCATTTCTCTTATTAGTTGCTACCTGTTAAAACTTCTGAATGTTAAATGAGCATGTAAATGAGTATTAAGATACTCACACTCTTGTACAATCTTAAGGAAGTTGATTAAAAAAATGAATGTCATATTGATCCACGACTTGAAATTGGTAGGGTCGGTTGCATGCTAAAAGTTTCATATTCATGCAAAAACTTATTCTTGTGCCTTTGTCACCTGCTGGTACATTTCAATGTTATCTTGGTATCTCGGCTACTTTTTTGTCATTTTATTTGGTTATATTGATATATTTTTGTACTCGCAAGGAATTTGTATAATTCATCCATTTGTATGAATTGCCTAATCACTTGACATCATTGTGGACTTTGTCCTTCTTGTGGCTATGACTTTGTTACCATTGGCATGCCTCTTGTTTGGATCAATTTCCATCTTATTTGTGGATTTTTGGTTCGCCTCAAGGATGGAAGCAGTCTATTTTATGCACGAACTGGGAAACCACTTTTAATATGGTTCTTGGTTCTCCTAAAAATTGGGTCTCTACCCTTCTTAATACAGGGCTCCGATCCTTTTATACAGGGTTTTGGTCCTTCTTGATACTCGATAATGTTGGGTGTGACGGTATGACATACATATTGGGCGAAACTTGGCATTTAAATGTCTTGTAAAAATTGTTCCAAAAACTCTTGACACTTAGATGTTTAAATATTTCACTTGATACTATCGATATATTTGTTACTAGTTTATTTACTGTATTCCAATTGTGTTACTCTCGACTTAACAATGATAAATTGAAAAATATAAAGGGTTCTACTTTTAGCTTTTACACCACTAAGCTTCACGCTTAGCCATAGTTGTTTCTAGCGTAGGAGCATACCGAGTTAATACTTAAGGATGACCATGGAAGATGATTTTATAGGAAATTTGCATGAGATCACATTTGTATCTAGAAATATATATCATAGTAGTTTGGGACAAGTACATGATTTTCCTGTTGCATATGTATGTATAAACTGGAAAGGCATGTACGAAACTATGGGTTATAACTTAAGGTTTAGCTTGTCTAGTTAAATTGGAGTCGGCAAGCATGTTTTTAATGCAACATTAACCATTATTTTGATATGACTATGTAAAATGGATTTTTCAATAGGTACTACAATAATATGAGCAATGTATAAAGATCACATAAAATAGTGGTTGAAATTATTATGCAAGATACTTACGCTTTAAACTTGAACTAGAACTTGACTTGACGACCTTTAGAACAGGATCATATACCTTTAACTATTTGAATTCATTAATTAGTTATGATTAATATGGCACGTGTTAAATTCTTCATATGTTAGCAAGTGTTATGTAGACCTAAAATGTACAAAAGTGGCATCCTCCTGCGAGGGTTGCCACAAGTCTGGTTTAGTATGTTCCAAAGAGTGGAGGTATTACCATAGTCCCAAATGCTAGCAATGAGTTAATTCCCATCCGACCAACCACTGAGTGGAGGGTGTCCATGGACTATAGAAAGCTCAATGCATCAAAGAAAAGGACCATTTTCCTATGTTGTTCATAGACCAGATTCTAGACCGCTTGGCAGGAAAGGGATCGTATTGCTTTCTTGATTGTTAGTCGAGCTATAATCTGATTTCTATGGCTCTAGAAAACCAGGAGAAAATGGTGTTCACATGCCCCCATGGTACCTTCGCATTTAAGAGGATGTCATTCGGGTTATGTAATGCACCAATGACATTCCAAAGATGCATGATATCCATTTTCTCAGACATAGTGGAGGATAATATTGAGGTATTCATGGATGACTTTAGTGTGGTTGGTGACTCTTTTGAAGACTGCTTAAAGCATTTGCATATGGTGTTTAGTAGAACTAAAGAATGCCATCTATTTCTGAAAATAGAAAATTGTCACGTAATGGTAAAGGAAAGCATTATGTTGGGGCATAGAATCTCTAGCAAAGGAATCGAGATGGATAGACATAAAGTGGAGGTGACTGAGAAGCTTCCTCGAACCATCTTTGTAAAGGGTGTGAGAAGTTCTCTAGGCCATGCAGGATTCTACTGACGCTTTATAAATGACTTCTCAAATATTGCACATCCTTTATGAAAACTACTTGAGAAGGATGCAAAGTTCATTTTTGATGATACATGTCTAAAAACCTTTGAAGGATTGAAGCAGAAGTTGATTTTGGCTCCTATCGTTATTGCTCTAAACTGGTCAAAGCCCTTTGAGATAATGTGTGATGTAAGAAGGGTTGCATTTGGTGTAGTGTTGGGACAGTGCATAGAGAAGATACTACATCCCACATATTATGCTAGCAAATTCCTAAATGCAGCATAGAAGGACTACGATATCACAGAATAGGAGCTACTTGCAGCGGTCTTTGCGTTCAAAAAATTCATATCTTACATTTGGGCAACCAAATTCATTGTGTATATAGACCATTCAGCATTGCGCTACTTGATGGCGAAGAAGAATGAAAAACTGAGACTGATTCGATGGGTACTTCTTCTTCAAGAATTTTACTTTGATGTTATTGACAAAAACGGATTGTAAATCAGGTTACAAGACCATCTCTCGTGGATTCATCCCAAAGTTCAATGATAGGGTAGAGATTGATGATTTATTCTCTGATGAGAGAGTGTTAGCAACATCCCATGACTTGATACCATGGATTGTAGATTATGCAAATGATTTGGTTAGTGATATTGTGCCACCAAACTTGACTACTCACCAACACCGCAAGTTCATGTCTGATGTGAGGAAGTTTATCTGAGATGATCCATAATTATTTCTTGTATGTGTAGATGAGATTATTCACTGTTGTATTCCTGAGGTCAAAATGATGAATACCCGAGAGGTATGCTACTCGTCCTAGTAGGTGGGCATCATAGTGGAATTCGGACAACACAAAGATCTTGTAGAATGGCTACTATTGGCTAACCATCCACCAAGATGCCCACGATATGCCAAAGCATATGATAGATGCTTGAGAGAAGGTGGTGTTTCCTGCAAGCAAGAGCTCCCCTAAACCTTATTATGGTGATTGTATTATTCCATGTGGGGGGGGATAGATTTCATAGGCCCTTTTGTTAGTTCGGATGAGAACAAGTTAATTTTAGTGGTTATGGACTATGTATCAAAATAGGTGGACATTGTCGTGCTTCCTAATAATGAAGGAAAAAGTGTCACAACATTTCTAAAAAGGAACATTTTCTCATGGTTTAGAACCCCTCGGGCGACCATTAGCGATGAAGGCTCTCATTTCTGCAATAGATTGTTCAAGGCTCTACTTGAGAAATATGGAGTGAAGCATTTCCCCCTACCATCTATAAACAAGCGAGAAAGTTGAGATGTCTAATATGGAGATCAAACAGATTTTATCCATGACTGTGAATGAAAATCAGACTGATGAGTCAGGAAAGCTTAATGATGCATTATGGGCATACCAAACTACATTCAAAGCGTCTATAGGTATGTCTTCCTACCAACTTGTCTTTGGTAAAGCCAATCACTTACCAGTAGAGCTTGAGCAAAATAATATGTAGGAACTAAAAAAGTTTAATCTGGACTGGAATGAGGCAGCAAACTCAAGGTTGAACCAACTCAATGAGCTTGACGAGTTCCACTTGAGGGCATATGAAAGCTCAGCCTTGTATAAGCAAAGAATGAAGTTGTAGCATGATCAACGTATCGAGAATTGACAATTTGCACTAGGGGACTTGGTTTTGATATAATTCCAGATTGAAGTTGCTTCTTGGGAAACTCAAGTCCAGATAGTTGGGGCCTTTTAGAGTATCATGTATTTTCGACCATGGGGCTATTGAGTTAGAAAAGCAGAATGATGTAAAATTCAAAGTGAATGGTCAAAGAGTCAAACTGTATCTTGGCAATGTTGAAGAAGTAAAGATGGTGGAAACATGTACACTTGGTGAAGTCTGAGTACCTAAGATGTCTAAGTCGTGCCGTGATCATAAATCAGGCGCTACTTGTAATGAAACCCAAGGTAGAGACTAGCTCTTAGGCACCCAGGTATATTTTCTGAGCCCTATGCTTTATTATGATATTTTGTGCATTGAGGACAATATAAAGTTTTTTCGATGGGGTGAGGATAGTTATAGGCCTCAGTGATGTCTAAATAACCTTGGCCTATAACTATTCCAAATTTTGAATCCAAGGGGTTTTCTTGCTTGTGCTCTTTTTCCCTAAGGATATCTACTTTCTGTTGAACTGATATGTTTAGGATGTGTAGGTGGTAATAATAGCATGTAGTACTGAAGTCTTTGTCATATGTTAGTTTCTTGTGAAAAATAATACCCACCAAAAAAATTTGTTAGTTAGTCTTGATAACAACCATGTATGTTTGATTGTTTGACAGTGTTTGTTCTGATAAGTAAGGTCTAGTTATGATGAAAAGCATGATCTGAGAGTCTTTGTTAATAGTGTAATGTGTGTGTGAGCTTTCTTTGCTAAATGTTTTTACTGAGTTTCAATTCAGAACTTGTCCTGTTACTCTGAGTTAGACTGTAGGTTAGTTGGTCAGGAAAAGATCTTACGACATAGTTCATATTAGTCCACTCAGCTTAAATGACAAACCAAATAGATAAAGTATCCCTTGATCCCAATATTTGAGCCTTGCATGTACCCTTTTTATTATAGAAACTTAAGGCACCTAGCCATGTTAAATGTAAAATCCTGAAATTGGCTCTGGTCCTTCCTCGAATATTGTGCACCTTGACTGAGACCAAAAGCTTAAGTTAAGGATGGTTACCAAAAGTGGCCTTGGTTTATAGGTTAGATATTGCACACCTCAACTCGGGCTAAAAGCCTAAGTTAAGGGTGGTTCATATAGCAGTAATCACATAAAATGAGGTAGAAGCTAGTGATACATGGAAAGAGGGATGAAGATGTGCTCTGGGTGCAAGACAAATGAATAGATGCCGAAACAATGAGCTAAAAAGAAAAATGATGTAAAAGTAAAAGGCAATGAGCTAAAAATGAGAGTAAGGTACCCCAAAAAAATCTTGAAATAGGAGAAAGGGAAAATGATTTGAAAAATGACAGTGTTGGTAGGGAAAAAGTGTATAATAACACAGTGTCAAGGAGGATCATTATTCACTATGTTCCCAAAACGTCAAACCAAAGCCCCCTGAGCTTACATTACAAGCCAAGAAAGTCCTGTAGTGATCCTAGTCCAAGTAGTCGAAAGTCATTATCGTGAGTATAGAGGCAAGCATATGGTACTGAGCATAGCATTTGGAGATCTTTTGTGAGAGTGAGTGATTTTGGTTTAGTCCCAAGCATTGAATCTGAAAATATTATCATGAGTGGGATATGGGACTTCTTTTTATGAGGGCATTTACATTGTATTGTTAATCTTGGACTAATTTAGTGATCGTTTTTTATCTGTGATTACCCAGCTTGTCATAGTAGCACTATCACATGTATTGATCTGCATTGATTTGTTTAATAGCTATCTGATATGCATTTATGAATGATGTGGGTATCTATCCTTTATTTTGGAATAATGTGTACCATTAGATTGAGGTCAGTGTATTACCGTATTGCTTATGAGATTGAGTCCATTGTCTGAGGACAAGCAACAATTTTAAGTTGAGGGTGTTGATGTACTGTCAAAATACAACACTTTTGATGCTTAAAACTTGGAATTTTGCGTATTCTCATAATGATGTTAGCGGGTTTGATGTGTTTTTATTCTTGTTTTGCAGGATTATAGGATTTGGCAAAATTTTCAGCTAAGTGTATAGTTATTGAAGCTTTTCCAGTTCTACGACATCCTTTACGGGCCGTGGAAGATTCCACGAGCCATAGAGTTGGTTTAGAGTAAAATCGAGTGAATGGGTGGTTTTCTTAAGCTGAATCTACGAACTAGCAGATAAGTTATGAAAATTTGTATTAGTCATAGATAAGGTTTCGTACCCTGAGGATCAGAAGATTGGGAGTTTCTAAAATGTAATCACACAAAACCCTATATGGGTCGTAAGTATGAATATGGCCCGTAGAAAGGCCTCGCAGAAGCTATGCCCAGAATTGAAGGATGAATAGTCCATGAAGCCCCTATACGTGCCATAAAAGTTAGTACGGCTTGTAGACCTGCTCATATTGCCTGCAGAATCGAGTTTTCTTATTTTGTTTTGGACTTATATTTTAAGTACTATAAATAGATTTTTTAGGTTATTTTTAAGGGAGAAGAAGAGAGAATAGAATAGAACGACCAAATATCTTGAGAAAAGTGCTTAGAAACACTTGAACCATTATTTTGTGATTTTAACTTTGTGATTCCATTGAAGATCTTGGATTTCTTGTTCTTAAATTCATTCTTGTAAGTGCTCAATTATGTTATTCTACATCATGAATCTTGCATCTACAATGAATAGTGCAGCTAAACCACAACTAGGGTTGTGATAACCATGAAGAACTAACAAGGTAAAATTGGATAATTCGTAATTCTCGGAAAGAGTGAATGCATGTATTAGTTAATTCTTTTTGTTTTGATTGCTTCTAATGATAGCCAACGTTAGAATTCGCCTAGTGTTATTGACCAGATCAAGGTAGTAATGAATAGGAAAAGAAGTTAATTAATAGGATTCGGTTGATGTTTCCTCATCAACCAAACTGGATCAAGGAGAGGTTGTACTGGCAAAATAAATAAGGATTAGTAATGTCACACTGCGGGGATGGATCAAATCATATAGTGAAGTTTACCTCTCACCTGGATCAAAGGGTTTTGTAAACTTAACTTACCATTCTACATGCAACACACTAGAAAAGAATGTTATTATCTGGTAATACCAAATTAGAGAATAATGGGAAACACAATACCCTTATTATTCTTCTTACTAGTTTCACAACACTGGTTTTAGTATAGGATTACTTTCTGCAATTTAGAAACCCCCTCCCCCAAGGGAGATAAGTAGGTTAATTAACTCGAATTACTTAAAATTACTCTAGATCTACTATATTCCTTATGGGATCGACCCTAACCTTGGTTAGGTTATATATTTTGACAATGACCACTTTAACATTCAAAAAGGAGGTATAGCTTGGGCGACAACAAACTCCAATCATGAAAAGCGGTGAGATTGACCATCCCACAAATGGTTCGACGATCCATCGACTTGCAAATTAGAATGCCTAATTTGACAACACCTCCACTTGAGGTAGTAATTGTTAAGCGCTGCTAGTCACCACTCTTAGGATTTGCCATGGTGTCACTGGGCAATCCATCTTTTGGCCTTTGATTAAGGTGAGATGAGATATTTCCAAGCTGAATCTCTAAGTGTTTGATAGAATCTGAATGCAAAGTCACCATTTGATTAAGCTGAGAGAAGTTTGATTCCATCTATTCCAACACTTTGTTAGAGGCCTCAACTTTATTCAAGATTCGGGTTAGCATTTCTTCAGTCCAAAAGTTTTCCGGGTTCAATGCAGGGTCAACAACCTTCACCTTATCATGGGATAGAACATACCTATCCCTTACTCCATCACTTTTTCTCTAACCTCCAACTTGAGGTTGTTCAGGCCATGCTCTATCTCGCCATCCAGCACCATTGTTCAAAAATTGATTCCCAGGTGGCTTTGGAAAAGCTTGCCGAGAACCCATCATTTGATTACCCATATAATACACCTCTTCACTATATCCTCCTCTGTCTGGTACATTATCATATACTACATCTCTAGCAGTAGCCATAACGTTAACACTCTTCAAATTTCCTCCCATGACATTTTTAGTCAAGATATCCAGTTGAGTCATCATCTTGGCCATATTTTCATCTCTCTCTTGATCCTTAGCGAATTGTTCCAAGATGGACCTTTGTGCATAGAAGATACAAGGTCATCCCTTGTATACCAAGCTTGGTTAATCTTGATCATATCATCCAACAACTCACAAGCAACAAAAAAAGTTTGTTTCATAATTCCACCTTGTACCAACTGGTCAGTAACACTTTTGTTGACTGTATCAAGACTTAGATAAAAGTATTGCAACAATAGATGTTCTGGGACCCCATAGTTCAGACATTGAAGCAAGAGTTTTTGGAACCACAGCCATGTCTCATGCAATGGCTCGCCATCAATTCTCTTGAAGTCCTCTATACCTCTTCTCAACTTAACCATTTTCGGAGGAGGGAAAACACTTTCAAGGAATGTATCTTAGAGTTACTCTTATGAAGTGATTGAGTCCTAAGGAAGCCCAGATAGCCACCTCACTGCTTCTCCAATAATAGAGAATGGGGCGAGCATTAACTTAATGGCCTGTTGAGAGGCTCCCCTGAAAGGTAGTCACACATCGATGAAGTTCCTTAGATGCTTATGGGTATCCTCATGAGCTAGCCCTCCGAACAACCTTTTCAACTGAAGTAGTTGTAACAATGTGTTCGTTATGTGAAATACAGCTCCTCCAGTCAATAGGGGCAGCCGAATGGCTCCAGTACTTCCCACTTGGTCCCAGACGGTGTTCTGAAAATCATTCACATCTCTAACATTATAATAATGGACGCACCCATTGTCCTCCATCTTAAATCCTATTTGATTAATAACAAATACAACAAGAAAGATGTTAAACAAGTCTAGCTATAATAACTCAATTCAACAAACACTTTAGTCACAAATTAATGTCACTCCTCGAAAATGGTGCCATTTTTTATGGACGCTTAATCCTACTATTCAAAGGAACCAGGGATAGTCATCATCAGCATATTACCCTACAATAGAGTTGGGTTTGAATCCAACAAGGAGTGGAGATTCGAGAGTTAAAGTATTTCATTGAATTAGGCAATTATAGGTCGAATTGGGAGGTTACAATAATTAAAGATTTAGAATCAGCAAGCTACAAGTATGTAGAAAATTTACCAATAGATATAGAGAGATGTTCAGGATGTGCAAATATGTGATTAAATCTACTAATCTAGGTCTAAACGTTTGACTAATTGATTTAAAGATGAGTTAATAGGCTAGGATACTAGTAACCTCAATTCAATTATGACACCAACGCGTTTCGCATGATTCAATTAGGATATCATACGCTGATCATTGTAGGACATGCCTAGCCTGAGAAATCATAGAAAACAACCTGGTACCTTAGTTATTAAACCCATGGGTATGGCATTCAAATGAAACCCCAAAAGATTTTCAGCTTATACATCTATTCCACACTCTAACTACTCAGATTAAAGTAATAATTTGAGATGTAAAGTAAACCCCAAGTTTGCAACCTTGAGATTATACATGAAACTAAGAAATTTACATAAATTCACTCATATGAACAACAATATAGTCAAAATAACAAAGACCCAGCAGTAGAAAGCAAATACCCATATTAATTGCACATCCCCAACATGAGGGCTTTAGCCACTCATGCTAGAAATTAAAGAGTTGATACTAATATATGCAGTTGAGTATATAGGTAACAAGGATTAGAAGAGAAAAGTTGATTTCAGCAAGCTAATCTCTACAAATATGTGCCTCCACAAGCTTGAAACCCTCTCCCTTGTACTTTTAGTGAGAATGTGATGTGCTGTCAAAATACAACACTTTTGATGCTTAAAACTTAGAATTTTATGTAGTTCTCAATGCGATGTTAGTTAGTTTTATGTGTTTTTGTGTTATATTTGCAGGATTATAGTTAGTTTTATGTTTTTTTTGTGTGTTATATTTGCAGGATTATAGGTTTGGCCTAGATTTTGGGAAGAAATACAGAAGTTTCTGATTTTTGAGGCAATACGAGAACCTTTACGGGCTATAGACCATTTTATGGGTCTCTACGGGTCATGAAGTGGACTTCATAGATGATTCTAGTGAGGGGATAATTTTCAAAAGTTGGTTTCATGAATATACAGATAGGTTATAGAATGATTTACGAGTGGTAGACCATGGTTCGTGCCCTGAGGATCAGAGATTGGGACTTTCTGAAGATTCATCAGATGAAACCATCTTACGAGTTGTAGAGGGGTGTCGTAGACTTGAAGTCCAATTTTCTAGTAGCTTAGTATGAGACCCGATTATTGACCATGGAATGCAATATGGCCCATAAACCTCTTTCGTATGGCATGCCAACCAGTTATCGCATTATGTTTAGGACTTGTATTTGACTTACTATAAATAGGTTTTTTAGGTTATTTTTCATAAGTTTTTCATACAATACTCAGAGAACTCAGTAGTTAGAGAGACAAAGAGTGAGATTACATTGGAGAGATTTTCAAAACACTTATATTTTAATTTTATCTTTAATCATGTGATTCTCTTGGAAGTTGGATTTGCTTATTCTTAATTCAATTGTGTAAGTGCCTAATTATGTTATTGCAATTCATAATTCCTGCATCTACATAAAGCATGAATAGCTAAATCCACAACTAGGGTTGTGGCAACCATGAAGAACTAATAAGGTAAAATCAGATAATTCATAATTCTTGAAAAGTGTGCTTGCATGTATTAATTAACTCTCTTCGTTTTGAATGTTTTCTGATGGTGGCCAACATTAGAACCCATCTAGTGTTACTAACTAGACCAAGGAAGTTATGAATAGGAAAAGAGATTAATTAATAGGATTCGATTGATGTGTTCTCATCTAATCAACCAAACTAGGCGAAGAGGAGTGTAAGGGTTAGTAATGCATACTATAGAGATGGGCCAAGTCACATAGTGAAATTCAGCTCTCACCTTTGACCGAAGGGCTTGGTGAACTTAACTTACCATCCTGCATGTTGTGCACTAGAAAAGAATTAGGTTATCTTGTGATACTACCATATATTGATTTCACTCCTGTATTAGTTTAGTTTAGTTTTATTTTCCCTTGATTATTATAAAAAATTCCCATTTGGGGAAGTAAGTTGGTTAACTACTCGAATTGCAATCATTGAATTCTCTTGAGTCTATGTATTCCCTGTGGATTCGATCCTAACCTTGGTTAGGTTCTAGTTCTTGATAGAGACTGCGTTTTCCTTTAAAAAGAGATGTAACTTGGGCAACATCAAGATTTTGGTGGCATTGCTGGGGAGTATGGCTAGACTTAGTTAATTCATAGTGATTTGGGTGTTAATCCTTATTTCCCACATTTTATTTTTTATTTTTGTTTTTGTTTTTGTTTTCTTTGCAAGGTGTGAGTGTAGTGTATGCCCAATACACAAAGTTAAGCAGGCTCTTGATTTCATTTGATCCTAAGGTTCACCGAACATTGAGGAGAATGGCCCAAGACAACACTAACAACGTGGACAATGCAGCTCTAAAAAGTAACGAAAATGAAAATGTTGATCATGAGAACCCACCTCCTCTTGAGAACATTGATCCATAGCCTCAGGATTTTAATGCCAAAGCTTATTAGTGGAACCAATATAGGCTAAATCATATGGCTATAGAGGTAACTAGACCTATTGTGTTGCCACCACTACCAGCAGACAAAGATCACAGTCTCGAGTGGGTTGCTTCAGATACTTATAAGCATGATTTTACTTCAAGCATTATTCATACATGTCATATCGTTACTTTGTTATCCATTGTCTATGTTTATGCATTTCGATTATGTTACCTATCTCTTGTTGCATTGCATCCTACATACTTAGTAATTCAAACATACTAATGCATACTCTATGCCTACATGATGTTACCATGTAGGAATCGGAGCTCCATTTGGTCATCATCATCCTCCACGTAGTTAGTGACTTCTATTCAAACTAGTTGGTAATTCCTCATGTTCGAAGGCAATATCTATTTTCTTATGTTATGTATTAACGACTATCTTTCCTTTTTGGTATACTTTGACTATGAGGGTGAGCCCTGTTCCTTGTCTTGGCCCCCATTAAGCTCTAGGTTAGAGGTGTTGTTGGACAATATATACATTATGCTTAGGTTTGACTCACTAATGATATTCAAGCTATTTAAATATGAGTCTCTCTCCCATAGTCCCCAATTTTTCTTTGTTTATGATATGCTATGAGGCTTATTTGGGGTTCGTTGGGTTCCCCATTCGCCGTCACGTCTTGGCCCTAGGCTTGGTACATGACAAAAGTCGTATCAGAGCACTAAGATGTTAGATCCTTAGAGTCCAACATATTGCGTTGATTAGAGTCTTATTCATGGTTGTATTGTGCACCACAACTATGAGTAGGAGGCTATGAGACATTTTAGGAATTGTTTTCCTTCTTCATGATCTAATTCGTACCACAAAGTTGGAGTAAGTTTTTCCCCCTAATGATTGTTCTTTGCTATGCTAGATCATGTCCAATAGTCGAGAAAGAAGGGCCCAAACTCCTAAGGATCAACCTACCAATGGTGAGCTCCGGGATGCTCTCACTATGTTTGCCCAAGTTGCGGCCAACCAAGTCAACCAAGGGTCCCAAGCCGCTCATTCTACTACCCCAAGAGCTAGGGTAAGGGACTTTATGAGGATGAATCCTCTGGTATTTTATGGGTCAAAGATAGATGAAGATCCATAGGAGTTCATTGATGAGGTCTGCAAGATTTTTACTATCATGGGTGTTGGGCCGAATGAAAAGGTGGAGTTGGTGGATTACCAACTCAAAGGGGTAGCCCAAATATGGTATGATCAATGGAAGGGAAAGAAGGAAAATAGTAATGTGGTTCTATGGAGAGAGTTCAAAGTTGCCTTTCTCAATTAGTTCTTCCAACTTGAGCTTAGGGAAGCTAAATTGGTGGAGTTCATGAACTTGAAACAAGGTGCAATGAGAGCGAGGGAGTACGCCCTCAAGTTAACCTAACTTTTGAAACATTCTCCTCAATTGGTGTTGGACACAAGGACTAGGATGAATAAATTTGTGATGGGTGTCTCCAACTTAGTGAGTGAGGAATGTTAGTCAGCTATGTTGATTTATGACATGGATTTGTCTCGATTGATGAATTATGTCGAACAATTGGAGGAAGAAAAGATGAGAAAGAAGAGGGGTAAGGAGTCCAAAAGGGTCCATTTTGAAGGAAAGTTCCGGAGTCCCAAGGAAAGAAGTGTTGTGGAGCCTTATACTAGATGCCCAAGGTGTGGTAGATTCCATGATGGCCCATGCTTGAGAGGTACCCATGCTTGTTATAGATGTGGGGAGATGGGTCATAAGATAAATTATTGTCCTCGTAAGCACAACAAGGTTAAGGGTGGTGAAGTTGATAAAGGGGGTTCTCCAAGACGTAATTAGTTATATGCTCTTCAAAGGAGGAAAGAGGTAGATAGGGCACCTAATTTTGCTATTGGTTTGTTGAAGTTTCCTTGACTTAGATTTGTGTGCATTGTTAGGGCCGGTGTGCCATTGTCTCTTTCTTTATTCTTTTTGGTTGCTAGAAAGTCCATAAGAGTTATTCCATTATCATCTTGCATTAGATCTTGCCTTGTGACTTGTTGGAGTTAGTGTGGTGAATTTTATTGTTGTACTTGGAGTGGAATAGTTTCATGCATGTTGTGTCTCCTTTGGTGGTAGGACCCGTAGAGTTAGATTCTGACTCCCTAATGAACCCGTCATTGAGTGGCGGGTTGTCAAGTGGTAGCAAAAGAGGTAGGTCCATTTTGTTCCTAAGGTTCTACTGATCTCTAAGGGTTTCCCCATGTTGTTATTGCATAGAATTCCTATCTTGTGATCTTGGATGAACTTAACTTGATGTGTTGGAGGTCTCGGGATAATTTGGGCTACTTGCAAGCATGTTTCCAATGAGTGTAGAACCCGTAAGGTTGTAATATGATAGTTGAGGATGGTCGATCTATTGGGTCAACTACAATGGGTTAGTCACTTCACTAAGATTGATCTTTGGTTTGAGTTTTGTCCCCAAGTGAGCATTATTAGTATCGGTAGAGTTGTTTGGTTAGCTTATGCATCAGTTCTGTTTATGGGTTCCATGAATAGGGTCTTAAAACCTTACCTTGGCATGTTTGTGGTGACCTCTAGTAATGAAGTATTAATTTATTTAGAGCTTGTGAATCATTTGGGGGTAGTGTTACAAGTCTTGGGAAATGAGAGGTTATTTGTTAAATATGATGAGTGTGAATGGTGGGTAACAAGGAGGTGGTTAGATCTCCTTAAGTATTATGGTACAAGTGTGCATTAGTTTCTCCGGTAGGGCTAGTGTTGTGGATGGTGCTCTAAGTATTCTAGTGTGTGTGGATAATAGTGGCAAAGAGGAGACTAATGGGGTCCATCGGTTGGTTAGATCAGAAGTTCTGTTGAGGGAAGTTGATAATGCTAGTATAGTGTTCTTGGTGGTTCCTAATCTTCTTTAGTTAAGGAGGTCTAGTTTAAGCAAGGCCTTGATTCCACCTTATTAGAGTTGGAAGTTTTGGGTGGAAGGATGGTAGAGTAAAGGTTATCTCCCAAGGGGGAAATGGTGGTTCATGGCCACAAGTGGAATAGGTGTGGTTACGGTTGAAAAATGATCTATGGTTGTGAGTCCTTTTAGAGTATAGGGGAAGTTGGCAAGGTTGCATATGGATGGGATTTGACTAGGGATAAGATTATGGTTTGTTGGATTCTTCATGTTTCTAGGTTGAGGAGACGCATTGGTGGCTCTAGTGCTATAGAACTCTTTGAGATGGTGGATGGATGAGTGGAGATGACTAATAATGATGTGGGGTTCATCAAGGCCCTTTTTGGTGGAGTCATCTATTCGTATGTGTCTCTCGGGGAGCTGGTGCGAGCATGAAGAAGCAATATCCATATCTATTCTATTCTATCCAAGCTTATGATATTACGTCAAGTCCATTTCTATGATTCCAAGTCTTGTATTTCAGCCCCTATGTCATTCATATGCATTCATGTGTAAGTTGGCAAACTTATGATGATTCTACACTTATGTTGAGATTTTGAAAATGGTATTTTAAATGTAATGTTGCATTCTTGTTGGGGCTAATTTGTTTATGATCACTCTTTTCATGTACTTCTCTTTTACATTTGGGGAAGAATGTTTCCTAGGGGGACATATTGAAGCGACCCAAAAAGTGCACGCAAATGTGCCTCGAAAGTGCCCGAAATCGTAATTTTCTTATATCTAAAATTTCATTTGTTATTTCAAAAATCCGACTTCATATTCTTGTTCAGGAGGTCAAATTGAGTGGGAGATGGGTCTACCCCCGATTTTTAAGCAACCGTATATTGAATTATGAATTTTCAAGTTGGCACAAAATAGTGTTGTTTTCGCGTTCCCAACGCGACGCACACATGCTTTAAAATGGTGCCAGTTTTTATTTCTGCCCAAGATTTTTAAGTCTTGGACCTAAGTCCCCCCATGCGTGAAAATACCTATGCTTAGCCTTGTTTCATCTTAATATCATCTTAAACATTCCCCAATACTCACCAAAACACTTAGCCAAATATTTACTCGCAAATTCAAGTCCCAAAACCCTCATTCGGATCTAAGGATTTCCACTCAAGCTTCAAGTCTCCATCTCCAATCTTCATCAAGTTCATCTCCAAAGCTAAGGTACGTGGATTTCTTTCATTGGTTCCTTTCGCCTATGATTAACCAAGCTTTCTTTACTAAAAAATTGCATGATTTAAAGTTGATTTATTCATGGGTCTTATCTATTATGAAAATCAATGCACACTATGTTGAGGTTTATGAAATTGTGACTATTTTGCTATGTTTTGGGATATGAAACTAAGATCTATTATGAGGTTTAATGAAGTATCATAGTGAGGTTTATGAAATTGTGACTATTTTGCTATGTTTTGGGATATGAAACTAAGATCTATTATGAGGTTTAATGAAGT
>JAABOM020000002.1:13087901-13099131 GCA_011800125.2 Solanum clarkiae
ATTTTGATGTCTATTGCTTGAGGGTGTTACGAAGTATCTATTGAAGCTTTTACATTGAATTTACTAGTATGATTTCACTCTTGAATTGCATAATTTTACACTAGCACTATATACCCTCTAGGTGTTTGATAAAATGTCCAGATGCGGTTTCTTGAGAAATTGAGGGTCCAAAGCACGTCTTATAAGTTGAATGACTTTATGATGATGAAATCAATGTTTATATGAGTTATGTTTAAGAAAAGTATCTATGTTATTATAAGATGACCGCCTTTGTGGAGGGTGTGATGTCATCAACACCATTGTTAAGGAGTTGATACCTTGACCACCTAATTGGAGGGTGCGATGTCCATTAACCGGTAAGGGGTTATACCTTGACCACCTAATTAAACGGTGTGATGTCCATTAACTAGAAAGGGGTTGATGCCTTGAACACCTAAATGGAGGGTAGGATGTCTATTAACCATTGTTGAGGGGTTGATACCTTGGCCACCTTCATGAAGGGTGTGATGTTCATCTACTAATTAAGGGGTATATACCTTGATCACCCTCCAAGGGGGTGCCAAACCTTGGATTCTAAGCACTAGTTTGATGGTCTCCTTTTCTAGTTATGTATTATGATTTATATAAGTATGATTTTACTTCAAGCATTATTCATACATGTCATATCGTTACTATGCTATCCATTGACTATGTTTATGCATTTCGATTATGTTTCCTATCTATTGTTGCATCGCATCCTACATACTTAGTACATTCAAACAAACCAATGTATACTCTATGCCTACATGATGTTACCATGTAGGAACCGAAGCTCCATTTGGTCATCCTCCTCCTCCACATGGCTAGTGGCTTCCATTCAAGCTAGTTGGTGAATCCTCAGGTCCGAGGGTAATATCTATGTACTTATGCTATGTGTTAAAGACTATATTTCCTTTTTGATATACTTTTACTATGAGGGTGAGCCTGGTTGCTTGTCTTGGCCCCTGTTAAGTTCTATATTAGAGGTGTTGTTGGACAAGATATGTATTACGCTTGAGCTTTGACTCACTTATGATATTCAAGCTATTAAAATATGAGTCTCTCTCCCATAGTCCCTAATTTCCCCTTGTTTATGTTTCTTATGATGAACTATCTTGTTTTCGCAACCAAGGATGTATGATGATATGCTATGAGGCTTATTTGGGATTACTTTGCATTCCCCATTCTCCGGTCACGTCTAGGCCCTAGGCTTGAGTAATGACAAGCTCATCAAACCAAAGCTTCATCATATCAAAATAGGGCATCATAACTTCTCATAGCTTTCACAGTATTCTCAGCATTCATAGCATATAAAGGAGCCCTTTCATAAATCTTGTCATGCCCAAATCATATATCTTGCCATAGAGCATTTATTAACATAAGAAGCTTAGATCATAACGTAGAAAAATATGGTGGGTATATATTTGTGCTCAAATCATGCAAGAACATCATATTAAGACCTAAGAAGAATAGTGAAAACCATTTTTCAGATCATGCATAGTAACCCACCAAATCATATTAAAACATAGTTGAGGTACCTCTAGACCCTCATTATAACATCATATATATTTCATACCATTTCACAATATCATGTAGAGTAAAATAACATAGTATTCACCATAGTTTCCTTCAGAATCATGTTATGCAAATAACCCTCGAGACCTTAATGAAAACCCATAACTTAGAGAGAGGAAGCTTGGGAAGAAAATGGTTGACCTTTTAGGGGAAAGGTCCCCACAACCAAAACCCACATACCTTGATGTTTATAGTGGAGAAACCCCGATTCGATGAAGATGAAACCAAAGCTCTAGCTTCTTCTTCCTTTGGGAGCTCAGGAACTTGGGAGCATTTAGACTTAAGAATTTTGTGGGAGAGTGACAGGAAATGAGATGGATTTAGGGTTATAATCTGATAAAAGGGCCTCCCGAGGATCCAAAACGACGTAGTATAGGCATTAAAGGCTGAGAAATTACAAAACTACCCCTTATAAAAAAATTGGTCAGGCCAACCTACGAGACCTCGTCTATGAATCGTAGTCCACTCTATGAGTTATACAATGGCCTCTCATGGACATAGGGCTTGAAATTCAGGGTCTCTGGAGAATGGCACGAAACCTTGACTTACGACTTGTAAACACCCCTCATAGGTGAGACGTCCAGGAACACCCTGTCATTGGAACCTAATATGAAACACCCTTCTATGACTCGTAGAACACTTTACAAGTCATAGAATGGACTCTAGAAATGCCCCAGATTTCACCATGTCTACCAAGTCCTACAAGACCCCTTTATGAGTTGTATTATGACTTTGTGTCTTAACCCCTTTCATAAACATCAAAGGAACCAGAACTCACTCATTTTTCTGAAATTTTCATGATCATCTCAGGTGGGATCTTACAATATCTCCCCCTTGGGAACATTCGCCCCCGAATGTGCTAAGGCCAGCTCTATAGAATGAATTTATGCACCCCGCGCCAATGCACCATATAATAAAACACCATGCATGCAACATTTAAAATCTTTAAACCGTGTTTTTAAATAATACTTATTATGCAAGTCTCAAAACCACATATATATGTATAAATGTCATAAGGATGGCATTCAAGGAAAAGGATTCTAAGAAAAGAAAATCGCATTACCTTAAGCTTGATCAGAATGGAAGAGATAAGGATATCATTTCATCATATCGGCTTCGGTTTCACATGTGGAACTTTCTACATGTTGGTTCCTCTAATGGACTTTGACGAAGGGTATCTCTTTGTTTCTCAACCGCTTAACTTACCTATCATATATTTCTATTGGAACTTCTTCATAGTCCAAGTTTTTGACCACATCAACCACCTCTAAAGGAACAATGAAGTTGGGATCTCCAACACATTTTCTCAACATGGACACATGGAAAATCGGGTTGACCATACTCATTTCCATGGGCAACTCCAATTCATATGCAACCCTTCCAATATGCCTCAAAATCCGGTAAGGTCCTATGTACCTATGGCTTAACTTTTACCTCTTCCCAAAATGTATCACAACCTTCATTGGTGAAACCCTCAAATATACCCAATCATCCACCTTGAACTCAAGATCACTCCTGATGTTGGCGTAGGACTTTTGTCACTTTGAGCCACTTTTAACATCTCTCTTATTATTCTCACCTTTTCTGAGGCTTCCATTACTAGATCTGGTCCCAACAAAGCTATCACTCCCACCTCAAATCGACCAACCAAGATTGACAACGCCTCCTATAAAGGGCGTCAAAAGGAGCCATCCCAATACTTGAGTGGTAGCTATTGTTATAAGCCAATTCGATGAGAAGAACATGCTCATACCAACTACCCTTAAATTACAAAACACAAGCCTTTAGCATGTCCTCAAGAGTTTGAATAGTCATCTCGGCTTGCCCATCTGTTTGTGGGTGAAAGGTTGTACTAAGCTTTACTTTGGTTCCAAGGCCCCTTTTGAAGGACCTCCAAAAGTGCAATGTGAATTGGGCACCGTGATCTGAAATGATGGCCAATGGAACCCCATGCAATCTTACCAATTCATGAATGTATAACTTGGCATACTCTTCGACATTGTAAGTGGTTTTAACTAGTAGAAAGTGAGCCGACTTCGTCATTCTATCAACAATAACCCAAATGGAATTGAAATTCTTTTTAGTCTTCGGTAACCCAATCACAGAATCCATGTTGACCTCTTGCCACTTCCAAGTAGGGATCTCTATGTCTTAGGTCAAGCCACCCGGCATTTGGTGCTCGGCCTTGACTTGTTGGCAATTATGACAACTAGCCATAAACTTAGCAATATTTCTCTTCATATCACTCCACCAAAACATTTCCCTCAAGTCTCTATACATCTTGGTAGAACCAGGGTGAATGTAGTAATAGGAATTATGAGCTTCTTTCAAGATCAACTCTCTCAAGTCATCAACATTGGGCGCACATAGCCTACCTTGATATCGAAGAACGCCATCCCCCCTTGGGAGAATGCCTCAACCTTACCATCTCTAACCAATGACTTCAATTTCACCAAGGCAATGTCAAGGTCTTGTTTGGACTTGACCTCTTCGACCAAAGAGGATTGGGAACCATCAACAACTACCGCACCCCCATTTGCTACTTTATTCAACCTAACTCCCAAGTTAGCTAGCCGATGGACCTCCTTTGCCTATTCTTTCTTGTTATCCTCAAAGTGAGTCACACTACCCATGGGCACCTGGCTTAGGGCATCGACCACCACATTAGCTTTGCTCAGATGGTAATGCACACTCATGTCATAGTATTTAAGGACTCTAGCCATCAATATTGCCTCAAATTTAAGTCTCTTAGAGTGAACACGTATTGGAGACTTTTATGGTCAATGAAAACATCCACATAAGCCCTATACAAATAGTGGAGCCATATCTTCAAGGCAAACACCACAGCCACTAGTTCAAGATCATGAGTGGAGTAATTACACTCATGCACCTTTAGTTGCCTGGAAGTGTAGGCAATGACTTTACTATTTTGCATTAGCACACACCCCAATCCGATTCTTGAAGCATCGCAATACAGCATGAATCCCTCTAGTCCTTCCGGAAGAGCCAAAATAGGAGCGGACATAAGCTTGTCCTTCATGGTTTGGAAACTCCTTTCACACTCAAATCCATACAAATTTTTCCCCCTTCCGAGTCAATTTGGTCAAAGAAGAACCGATTGAGGAGAACCCATCCACAAACCTTCGGTAGTACCCAGCAAACCCAAAGAAACTTTTAATGTCTGTCAGAGTCAAAGGTCTGGGCCAATTCCTTATTGCCTCTGTCTTTTTCAAATCTACCTGAATACCATCACCTGACATCTCATGACCCAAGAATGCCACCTCCTTTAGCCAAAACTCACATTTTTCAAATTTAGCAAAGAGCCTCTCTTCTATAAATATTTGCAATACCACCCTGAAATGTTGTGCATGATCCTCTTCTGTCTGAGAGTAAATCAAAATGTCTTCAATGAACACCACAACAAATGCATCAAGGTAGGGTTTAAAGACCATATTCATGAGATCCATAAATATTGTCAGGGCATTAGTTAGACCAAAAGACATCACCAATAACTCAAAATACCCATATATTGTCCTGAAAGTCGTCTTACGAATGCCACACTCCCTTACCATTAATTGATGATACCCAGACCGAAGGTCGATCTTTGAAAAGAAAGTAGCCCCTTGAAATCGATCAAATAGGTCATTGATCCTTGGCAATGGGTACTTAC
Organism: Solanum clarkiae; assembly: GCA_011800125.2. NCBI lineage: Eukaryota > Viridiplantae > Streptophyta > Magnoliopsida > Solanales > Solanaceae > Solanum > Solanum clarkiae. The sequence continues at coordinate 13,093,165 of JAABOM020000002.1, forward strand.
TCTTTACGGTGGCCTTGTTGAGTTGTCAGTAGTCGATGTACATTCTAAGCGAACTATTCTTCTTTCTCACAAACAATACTGGTGCACCCCAAGAGGACTTGCTCGCCCTTATGAAGCCTTTTTTCTAGTAGAACCTTTAGTTGCTCCTTCAACACTTTTAACTTCATCGGGGCCATCCGATATGGAGAAATGGAAATGAGTTGGGTATCGAGAAGGAATTGTAATCGAAGTCTATTTCCCTTTCGGGAGGGACACCCGGAAGTGTAGGGGAAACACATCAAGAAACTCATTGACAATGGGAATCGACTCAATAGAAGGAACTCTAGACTCAACATTCTTAACCCACACGAGATGATAAATGCAACCCTTGGAAATCAATTTCTAAGCCTTAAGGTAAGAGATGAACCTATCCTTGACTACCCAATCATGACCTTCCCATTCAAGGACGGGTTCACTAGGGATTTGGAATTTAACCTTACGATCCCTACAATCAATAGCGGCATGATATGCATGTAACAAGTCCATCCCCAAAATGATGTCAAAATCTACCATGTTGAGTTCAACAAAGTCAAAAGGAAATTTATGCAATACTGACATGAGACAACCCTTATAAGATCTTTTTACAAGAATAGACTCACCAATGGTAGTGGACACTTAGAATGGGTCTCATAACAATTTAGAAAACATATGGAGACGATTAGCAATAAATGGAGTTATAAAGGAAAGAGTGTCACTCGAATCCAATAAAGCATAAACATTAAGATTACAAATTTTTGACATACCGGTAACGATATCGGGTGCCTCATTGACCCCTTGTCTCCCTTAAAGAGCATAGAATTGATTATGCCGAGAAGTACCTCCTTATGGACCCTATTTAGTTCTTTGGGCACCATGAGCACCTTGCCCTTGAGGACAGCCATCCCTTCCTTTGTTTGGACAATCCACAATTTTGTGCCTATTTTACCACACCCAAAGTAAGCATCGCTATCTCTATAGCCTCTACCACCATGGTTCTTGACATGACTCCCACATTTAGGAGCAATCAGACCACCGGTACCACTTTGAGCCTTTAGATTGAGCACCCTATCATTTGCAAACTTTTGGCCTTGAGATTTGTGGCCTTGTTGAAAATGACCACCCTTAGTACCTTCGAATCTACCATCAAGTCGGGCCCTCCTGATTTCCCCCGTTCTCCTCTTTCTAAGCTTCACCCCCTTAAGTTGTTCCACATAGGTCATGAGTCATGATATATGTATAGCCCCCAATTAGCATGGCGGCATGGCACTCTTCAAAAATCAAATCTGACACACCTAACATGACCTTGTGCATTCTTGCCCTATGATCGATAATCAAGTGAAGGGAAAATTGGAGAGGCAGTTGAATTTGATCGAATACTCCATCACACTCATAGCCCCTCGCCGGAGATTCATGAATTCCGTCAATTTAGACTCTCTTAGCTCAATGGGGAAAAAGCGGTCAAGAAAGGCAACTTTAAATTCTTCCCACGGAATGGGCTTATAATTCTCCCTCTCCATCTTCCATTGGTCATGCCATATTTGAGCAATGCCCTTAAGTTGATAGGCTACTAGTTCTGCTTTCTTCTCTGAACTAACCCCATAATAACCAAGACCTTGCACACCTTGTCAATAAATTCTTGGGGGTCTTCCTCCACCTTAGAACCATAAAATTCCGAAGGACACATTCTTGTGAAGTCCCTTACCCTAAAGGCTGGCATAGGAGCAGGGGGAGCTTGAGCCCCTTTGTTAGCCATGTCCCTTGTAAAGAGGGTGACCATGATTCGATACTCAACATGGGCAACCCCTTCTTCGCCCGCTTAAGGGACTTGTGGAGCTGGAGGGACCAGCTCATCTTAGGTAGTAGGAGCTCTTTGGGACATTCGTCTCGGCGGCATAACCTACAAGAGGAAAAGGCTGCTTGTTAGAGGTAGGAAACCTTATGTTAAATCTAAAGCACAAAGTAGAGCATGAAGAAGTTATTTATTTCCTAAAATGCCTCATATCCCCTTGCTCATAGTTGTGGCGTACTTCACAACCATGAACAAGACTTTATTTGACACGGTGTTTAGAATTTCAAGGACCATTTATAAACCTAGTTCTCTAATACAAAGCTTTGTCACGCCCCTAGCCTAGAGCCTATTATGTGACACGGCAAATGGGAAACTCGAGGAAATCCCAAACAAGCCTCTTAAGTACATATGGCACATCCTAGGTTTGTGGAAGCATAAATGAGCGATAACTTAATCAAAAGGGAAAATGGGACTAAGGGATGTTTTCATAAAACATAGCATGAAAGTCAAGCTCAATAACACCAAATCATATTAACATCCAACGACGCCTCTATATACAGAATAGGTCGGGGGCCAAGACATTCCCCAGGCTCACCCTCAAAAGGTAGTATCCAAAAATAATAAAGTCTAGACATAGCATGATGGTAAGTAGAATTTTGTCCCGGACGTCTAACTGAGTGGTGGCGATGGAGGGTAGTACGGTGCTCCGATTCCTGCATGGTTAGATCATGCAGGTAAAGAGTATGTGTTACTACTTGGAATGTACTAAGAATGTAGGGTGTAAATGCAACAAGAATATAAACCATATATAACAATATGTATAGTTATATTCAATAAACATGGGCTCTATATATCATGTATGCTCCATTCCATAGTCAAATCACATGGGGATAAGTAATCGAGTTATATGGTATATCGTACATAGATGGGAAAGGACCACAACCAGCATATAAGACCAATCGAGCTATTACTTAGAATCCCGATGAAATCCCTTCATCAGTAAAGAGGTGGTCTACTTGCTAAAGGTAAACCATACTTCACCATATGCGAATAATACCCATTTCATATGAAGTAACCTTTTTTACGAGAACAATGCCTATTTCGGATATGATTTCCACATGTAGCATATCATATCATATCGTGTCATGTCATATCATACTATATCCTCTCTTTAAGGGAACAACAACTATTTCAGAAGCATCTTTCCTAATGGGAACAACACCTATTCTAGAAAGGAACCTATGCTAGCACATAGTTCAAGGAAAGAAAGCACTCCCTCAATCCATTGATGCTAGGTCACAATCCCAAGGAGTACTCAAAATATTATCATTTCTATAATATGCAAAACATTTCAATATTCTCAAAGTTCATAAAGTAGCTCATCAAACCAAAGCTTCATCATATCAAAATAGGGCATCATAACTTCTCATAGCTTTCACTATATTCTCACTATTAATAGCACATAAAGGAGCCCTTTCACAAATCATATCATTCTCGAATAATATATCTTGCCGTAGAACATTTGTTAACATAAGAAGCTTAGATCATAACATAGTAAAACATGGTGGGTATACATTTGTGCTCAAATCATGCAAGAACATCACATTTAGACATAAGGAGAGTAGTAAAAACCCTTTTTCAAATCATGCATAGTAACCCACCAAATCATATCAAAACATACTTGAGGTACATTTAAACCCTCATCATAACATCACATGTATTTCATATCTTACCATTTATTATGTAGAGTAAAATAACATAGTATTCATCATAGTTTCCTTCATAATCGTGTTATGCAAACAACCTATGAAACCTTCATGAAAACCCATAACTTGGAGAGGGGAAGATTGGGAAGAAAATGATTGAGCTTATAGGGGAAAAGTCACCACAATCAAAGCCCATATACCTTGGTGTTTATGGTAGAGAAACCTTTATTAAGAGAAGATGGAACCAAACCCTAACTTGTTCTTCCTTTGGGAGCTCAGGAACTTGGGAGCATTTAGACTTAAGAATTTTATGGGAGAATAACAGGAAATGAGATGGGTTTAGGGTTATAATCTGATAAAAGGGCCTCCCAAGGGTCCAAAACGACATAGTATAAGCATTAAAAGCTGAGAAATAACAAAACTACCCCTTATAAAAAATTGGTTGGAGCGACATATGAGACTCCGTCTACGACTCGTAGTCTACTCTATAAGTCATAGAATAGCCTCTCATAGACAGAGGGCTAGAAATTCAGGGTCTCTAGAGAATGGCACCAAACCTTGACTTACAACTTGTAAACACCCCTCGTAGGCGAGACGTCTAGGAATATACTATCACTGGAACCTACTACAAAACTCCCTTCTACAACTCATAGAAGGATTTATGAGTCATATTATAAGTAGTGACTGGACTTTAAAAATACCCCAGATTTCACCAAGTCTTCCAAGTCTTATGAGACCCCTTTACGAGCTATATTACGGCTACAAGTCATAACCCCTTTCATAAACATCAATTGAACAAGAACTCAATCATTTTTCTAAAATTTTCATGCTCATCTTAGGCGGGGTCTTACACTACTATCCATCTGATGCTTTTGGGACCAGAGTTACCTCCTTCTTGATCCACCGCAGAGTTTGACTACAGGGTAGGGAAGATGAGGGACCTATTGGTGATGAGAGATTTAAAGCGACGAGCCAGCTTGATGAGATCCATGGATGGTTGTATTGTTGAGCAGGGTCCGAAACCTACCTGGGTTGCCACATACTCAGAGCCTATTGTCAAGGGTTTGCTCAGTTTCCCCGTAAAGTTTTGGTTGGCGATTTTTCGATCATGCATTCGATCTACTCTTGCTGATAATACATTGATTACAAAATGTGCAATATTGGTTACCAACATCTTAGCTGATTATGATATTTATTGGGCTCGCCTCATAGCTGAGAAGATTCATGAGGCCGCCTTGAAGAGGTCCACCTCTATCCTGTTCGCTTGCTTGATATATAGGCTCTGTCGAGTGTCAAGGGTGGAGAGTTTGGACCAGCTGGACCAGCTGATTGAGGCTCAGCTTATATTGGATCCCAGCTTGATCAAGGCTGAAGAGAACCCGGTGGCACTGCAGTGAGCATAGCCTGCTCCTATGCCAAAAGATGTGTGCTCCAGTGCCACCACCTGAGGGTTCAGACTACCACCACCACTTTGCTGCTACTGAGGAGAGGCCCCCACAGCCCGAGGTAGATGAAGAGAGTAGGCCCATTACTTTTATTCCTATGCCATAGGCCTCATCATCACAGGATACACCCACGGGCATAGCTTATGTGTCTGCCGCATTTATACAGGTCATGGTACAGAGGTTATCTCACGCTGAGTCGTAGTTGACTCAGCTTATTCATCAAATTAGGCCATGGGTCCACCACGCCATTTTCAGGCTGAAAGGGTCGCATGTAGGTATTCACGATCGTTATTATTCAGGACCACCTCTCCGCCATGGATGCTCACATTGACGCCTTCGAGGTAAGGGTATAGCAGATCTTGAGTGAGGCCCAGCCATCATACTTGATAGCCCTTCAGACAGAGATCCAATTACTCCGGGCTGATATGACAGCAGTACTGGCGGCACCGATTGCACTACCAGAGACTATGCCCCTAGTGTCCTTGATAGATCTTTTGCTCCTGACGAGCCCATTCAGTCTTTCCACGAGAAGATACCCTGTACAGAGGATAATGATTTAGATGTTATACGCTCACGTATGGGACTTACAGAACAGGAGGAGCTTGAGCTTGTCTTGAGGAAGTCGAGACAAGAGGGGGAGAGAGGAGCAGATCGATAGGATGAGAGCATGAGAGAATGAGAGGTGTTGGCCCCTCCAGACAGAGTACTACTGCTGAGGAGACTACCCGACAGAAGGAGGGTGGCCAAACTCAGTCACACACTGGTGCTTAGTGCCCAGGTATGATTTTTGACCCTTTATGTTTTGTTTTGCTTTGATTATGTGCATTAGGGATAATACACATCTTTCTCGATATAGTGTGGGTAGTTATGGGCCTCAGTGAAGTCTAAGTAACTCGAGTCTATAACTACCCCAATTTTTTTTTATCCTGAGGTTTTCTTGCATTTGTTCTTTTTTTCAATGCGCCATATTTAAGATGTTTAGATAGTATTTGTAGCATAAAGTACTAAT